>VZRV01004145.1:572861-750352 GCA_013398115.1 Falcunculus frontatus
CAGCACATTGTCTCATCTGGAGCTCATCAGCTCATTTGCCAGCTGAATGCATATCAAGGTGTTCTTTCTACAGTGCTATCATCATTTTATTAATCCTGGTTCTCCCTCTGTAGCTCTGTGTGTTGTGATGGTATTGTGAAATGTAAAAAAAGCCCAGTCTTTAAGAGATGCTTTGTGTCATGTGGACATGCTGGAACAGGGATGGTGTCAGCCCTCCAAGAGGTGTCTAAAAGGCTGATTTGACTATAGCCACAACTTTAGAAGTCAAATGGACCAAGTTTAATGGATCTTTAATTTACTGCTACGGAACAAAGCACAGATTCCTCTACAACAGCAAGCCTGAAGTGTGGCTGTATCATTTTTTATTAAATCCTACAGTATTGCCCTGAACTCCCCAGAATCATGTGACAGTGGTGGGGTGCAGCTGAGAGCCAGAACGGGTGGAAGAGTTCAGAACTGGTTAAAGAGCAGCAGGAAGGAGAGGTCAGACTGTAACTCAGAATTCAGGGTGTTTACAGTGCAGTGTGGCAGATAAATGAGCGAGATAATTTGGGGCTGCAGGTCTGGGAGCACCACGTCACAAGGGAGGGAGGGGGTGGCTGTCCCTCTTCGTAAGGCCATGGTGGCACTGCATGGCACCAGTGCAGCCAGATGGGCACTTCTGCTCCTGCAGCACTGGCAGGAGGGCATCAAATCATCCTGAAGGTGGGAGAGCTTGGTTAGGAAAGAGGAACCTGGTTAGGAAAGATAAGGTGGGGAGATGAGGAAATGAACTTGAGAATTTATTGATGAAGGGTGGGTGTTTGGAAAGGTGCGCAAACATCCACTGAGAGGCTTCCTCCAAACAGCAGCGAGATCCTTTCTCAGCAGTGGAGGCTCCTGCCTTTGCCCTGCTCCCAGCTGGGATTTCTTCCTCCATTTGGAGTAACTCCCACAAAGGGCAGCAGGAAAATGATCCAAACCTCCTCGGTGATGGCCCTGCCTCGAGAGCAGCCACGTGGGGGGTGTGTTACCCTCGGACTGGTAACAGCCATGTCTCTGATTCCATCTGTTCCATGTCAAACGTCATTTTAACAATGCAGAACAGACCCAGAACAATTCAGTGTTGCTGCAAAAATGGAGTTTCTCACTCTTCCTCATAGCCCTGACCTTGTGGTGCCATCCCTCCCCCGCTCTCTCACACTGTATCTGAAGTATGTAACATGTAAACTCCTTTGGTTCAAGTATTAAGGCATTTTAGATTCCTTTTTAAAGGATTTGCTAAACTTTACATGGTATTTTTACTTTAACTTACAGTGAAATATAAAGAATTTAAAAACACGTCAGGATAGAAGAAAAAACATGCATTAACCACTGCAGTTTTTTTTTTAAAAAAGCACTTTAGTAACCAACTCTTTGTTTTGTTTTTCCCAGCAAATGCAAATGTATCAGCACAACACAGAACTAAGGGTCAAGGAAAATATTGTTGCTAAGAAGCTGGAGACACTGAAGATACTCAAGACTGATGGACCAGAACCTCTTGCATCCATACCTGTGACAAAGGAAAAGGATCAGGATTAAATCAAAGTGTGAGTATGTGCTGTGCCACATTATTACTCTTCCTAGATGCTAAGCAAAAATTATTGCAGTTTTTTTTCTAACAAGCACAAGAGATCTACAACAGTACAGTAAATATTTTAAAACTACAGCAATGCCTTGCAAAATGCTGTGACCATGACTGGTTTTGGTGCTCTGGTTTAGCTGACAAGGTGGTGTTTGGTCAAAGGCTGGACTCAATGGTCTTGGAGGTCTTCTCCAACCTTAACGATTCTGTGTTTCTATGACTCTACTTTCAGGATAAAAGCTTCTTTTAAAAAAGAGAAAAAGTAGAAAACTTAACATTTTTAATACCAATTTGCATGGTAATTTACCAGTTCAATAGAATGGAGTTTGCCATGCGTAAGGGCATGAAGACTTTTAATTGCTTTCCTTTTTATTACCTTATTACCACACAACGTCTAAGGATTAATTTTTTTTCCCCCAAACATTAAGGGAAGCAAAGACAAGCTGGGACAAAGGAAAGTGGTTCAACCTACTGGCTAGCCTGGGGATGAGGATCTGCTCGCTGCTGCTGCCATCTCCCCCCTCAGTGGTTGCTCTGACCTCTATAAAATAATCGTCCTTGAGCTGCAGCCACAGCTCGGCCGTCGTCGTGTCCGTGGTCAGCACGTTCACCCTGCCCTGGCTGCTGGTCCTGTACAGAACCTGCAACACAGCACAGCCCTCAGCACCTGCCCTGGCAGTGCTCTGTCTCTGACAAACAAGCTTTCAGCTTTTAGAAGTGATGGGAGGAAAGAAAAGATCTGATTTTTGGTTAATATGCCAGGGCGGAATTACATTTAAAGGAAGAAGGGAACATCAATCAAGGCCTTTTATTCCAGATTTAATTTAAAATGGCACAATGAATGATAATACATATTACATATTGTATTTATTATAATAATATGAAATAATGGGTGGTGGGACACTGGAACAAGCTGTAAACATGTATTTCTTGCCAATATAACTCAGTGGGTAATCAGATCTTCAGGCTAAATCTTTTATCCAGGAATATATCACGTGGGATCCAGCTGTACAGAGCTTATCAGGAACAGCCCCAGCTATTCTTTTACACACACTTCTATGACATATTTAAATGCTTTTACATTTGTGTGCTGATCAGGTTCAGAGCAGAGTCAACAGTGTAATTTCTATCAGGGAAATGAGCATGGCCCACAGCAGGTAAGAGGAGAAAGGCTTTAAAAATATCAGTTTAGTATATGTGGTAATATATAATAAATATACCTGGCCAGCAATGGAAACTACATCAGGCTAAATCCTTCTGGTTTCTTTCAAAGTTTTATCCATTTGGGCAAGTGTTACACATTTAAAATAAGCGTCATAGATGTGGTAAGTGTTAAAGTGTTCTAAGATCCAGGTGTGGGTGGGATCCCAAGAGCTGAGCAATGCCACCATGGGGGGGAAAAGGGATTAATGGGTATTAATGGTGAGACATTGTTAGAGTATGATTTAAAGTCCCTAAAAAGGAGACCCTGGTGAAATGGTTCAGGGGTGGTATTGTGCATCCTCTGAACGTGCAAACAGACAAGGAAATACCAGCTCTGGATTGCTCCCAGCTCTGTCCCCACTGACCTTGTACCCTGTGACCTCGGACTCGTTGTCCATCGCTCTGACCTCCTCCCAGCTCAGGATAACTCTGGAGTCTGTGACATTCCACACTACGTTTCCTGGAGGTTGGCTGGGTGCTTCAAACACACAACAAAAGCACAACTTTAATTTAATTGGCATTAGTGATTGATTCACCAGCTCAGGTAATTGGCTGTCATTACATTTTGGATGCAAAAGCAACTCCAGCGCAGGCTCCTGTCTGTGCACGTTACGGTTCAGAGGCTAAATTCCAAAAACAGAAGGAAGGAAAGAAATAGAATGGCACAAAAATGTTGTTTCTGAAGTTGAAATATCTGTTGATGGTCCTTCATTCAATACAGCCAGACAGAAGCATGTGCCTTAGGACACGGGTGATTAATCAGAACAAACTTCTATGGATGGTAACAGAGAATTTCTAGTTTTAGTACAGTGCCTGTAACAATAAGAAAATTCTTCACAATAGACTGTTAGACAAATTTAGTCTCAGTGAGTATTCAAATTTACCCACTATGTTGATTTACTTCAAGATGTTTGTTACATAAAATACTTGAAGTTTTTTTTTTCTTTTGGTTCTTCCAACTCGAGTTGTGGCTCTGTGGCCTGTGCCACTCAAGTGGGCTTTGGCCAAGGAAATCTGCAGGGGCTTTTTGTTCATCAGCAACCCAAGCCTGTTATTTGCAAAGCAGCTGCACGCTCTGGGCTCTGCCCCTTCAGGTACCTTGGAGCTGCCAAGCTTTCAGGGAACTACAGACCTCTTTAAACACCTCAGGTTGGTTTCCCAGCAAATGGGTCCTGCAGTGACACAATCAATGATTAAAATCTTTTCTAAATGTGTTAAGGAAAACAATTTACTGTTGCTGTCACCTAGTGGAGGCAACTGCTCCTGAGGTGCACTGAGCTGTGCTTTGATGCTGGAGGTTCCAGCTTTAAGCACTGAGAATGGTTTTGAACACTTCCATCCATGTGCTTATGGGTTTTTTCCTTTTTTTTTACCTCCTCTTTTCAATGCTTTCAGACAGGAGGTTCCCTGCCTTCTTTCCCTAAGCACTCAGATCAAATCCCACTTGATTACACTTAAAGAAAAAAAAAAAGAAGAGTGGGACTTCAAAAAATTATTCCAAAGTCAACCAACCACCCACAGCTATATTTTTTTTGCATTGTCTTGTTCTGTGTACTGAGGAAGATTTAACCTGATGTTCTAATAATACCCACTTCTTGTAAATGTAAGAGGAGATTGTTTCACTCCTGAGAATCAAGTGTTACAGCATGTATGAGTAGTTTTCACACTGAGATATTAAAGCTGAATTTCAAAAGAAATGAGTCATCCTTGAAATCCACAACAAAATATTAAGATGACGTGTGGAAAAAACGAGGAGTAATTATACATAAAACTGTAAGCCTCTGTCTGTGGGATTCAGAAGGCTCCAATTTGCTGCAGACACCAAAATCTCCAGCAGTCATTGGAGTTCAGAACTTCATTTGTGGCAGGTTCTGATCCATCAAGTCACATCAGGACATGTCCAAAGAGCTGCAGGGATTTCTGAGCCTCCTCAGGTGCTGAAAGCTGCTCTCAGACTGAAGGATTTCTCAGAATTAGAGCTGATGGACAGAACATCGGGGTTTATTTTAAAACTTTCTAAATATGAAATAATTGTAACAACTTAGGCAAGTCTTCCCCACTCACTCTGCATTTTACACAGCAATATTTAAACCTCCACTTCTATTCTGGGCTGTCAACATGCATATTTCAAATACAAAAGCAAAGATATCTTAATTGTTAAAGGCTCACTTTCAGCTTTGAAATACACTGCCAATGGAACTGAACTATTTGGATTTCTTGGTATGGAAAGAGTCTCTGAGATGTACCTGGGTAGGTCCCGTGGGGGAATGTAAATCCTTCACAGTGAAAACCACACTAATCACAAATATTCTAATTAAATTAGAAATTGGGATTGATTAAAAAATCACATGTTTGAATGAAAAATCAGTTTCTACTGCAGTAGTACAGAGAATTATTTCTCTTAGCAATTCAACTAATTTATCAAAATCTTCAGCCTGACATTTCACTGTACTGCAATGGTTTTGCTCCCTTTATTCACCATTATGGACATAATGCAATTAATTTACCTTTTAAATTATTCCAAATAGCAGAGACTTGACCAAGGGCCTGATGCAGATCCTGTTCACACCAATGGGGCCAGGGCTCGTCCAGTTCTCAGTCACACACCCCAAAAGTGAGGGGACACCAAAAAAGGACTGAAAATCCCTGAGCTGACCAGCCTGGCACCACCTCTACTGAGCAGCCACAAAGATGATTAATTAGAAAAAATTCCTTTTCCCATGTCCTGTCCAGGCTGCTGGCAGCGAGTCACTTCAGATCAGCCAGTTCATGGTAATTGTGCATATAATGTATTTAAACTCTGGCAAATTTGAGTTGGTTTAGTCCTCAGTGACAGACTGACACTCATTTTTGCATATAATAATTTCTGATAAACTAGCTTATTTCATAATATTAATGATACAACTCCGTCTGCTCGGGGGATGTTAATGACTATTGCAGGGAATTTGACCTTTCAGACAGATTTAATTGTGTGTTCTTGTGCCTCTGACAGAAACACTTCAAGACTGATGACCCTGATTCTGAGTTGTATTACAGCAGAGGAGCACACTAAAAATATTTCTACTCGTAGAAAAATTAGTGCAGCCTTTGACAATCTGTTCTCCAGCTTCATTTGGCCTTTGCAGCAGCAAAGTGGCCTCTTGTGCAATTTGTTCAAGGGGGAACAGTGGACATGAAGGATTGTTTTGCATGAACTCCATGAGGTTCATTGCATTTCAAAAGCCATGCCCTAGAGAACTTATAAATATGTTACAGAACACTGAAAAATTCAACAAGTCTCCTTTTTTTTCCCCTTCTAAATAACAGAGATTTTTCTTTTCAATTTCTTCCAGCCATTAGCAGCATAATGAAGGTTCTGTGCAGAAATTACAGATCTTCCCTGGGCTCCCCTGGAACAGCTGGGTTTAACTCACCCTGCTGAAGAACAGGGTGGAAGCTGTGTGCTTGATTTGGGTGACTATATGGAAATTTAGGTCACTCATGTTGTGATTCCCAGGAATGCCACTATTTTTCTTTCCCCTCCAAGTGCTGCCACAGCATTCTGCCTCTCCCCACTTTAATCTGAGATACTCACGTGGCTTTTTGGTGGTGGCATTGACAGTGGCACTGAAGGGCCCTGCTCCAGCGCTGTTGTAAGCACGGACAGCTGTGTAATAAGCCAAGTTGCTCCTCAAGCCTGTGATTTTTATTGATGTTTCATTCCCTGCAGCTTTTACTCTGTTTGAAGATTCTTCTTTTTGGCCATTATTCCAGTACCTAACCTAGGAGATAAAAACCAAAACCATTTAAATCTTGCATGGAATGGGCTGTTCACCCATAGCGTTGTACTCGACTCTTTTAAGTGCTTTTTTTCTTTCCTTCAGCTGAAAAAGGTAGAAATACATTAAAGTTTCAGAAATGTGTTTACTGTGCAAAAATAAAATATTCTTATCCATCTGCTTCTCACGCTCACTGCTCTTTTTAGTGTGACTGTAGGAAAAAGGCAATTGAAATATTAGATCTTGCTTGAACCAAAGAATGACAAGAGGAAAAGCATTAGTTCATTAAAAAGGAAACAAGTTAAGCTCAGAAAAATGTACCTTATAAAAAAGTTTCTTTGAAAGTAAATATAATCCTGAAAAACGTCAGTTTGGAGTTATGTCAGACACATGACTATCTATCAGCACGAGAAGCAAAACACAATTTCATTCTGTGGGTATTTTTTTTCCCAAGACAGAAAAAATTATCCTTCTTCTGGGTGTAGGTGGGGCAGGAAGAGCAAGATTTGGGGTCAATCTGTGTGGCTGTCCTGCAGCCTGCATGACCCTTCTGGCCCACGGCACTTTACAAAGAGAAGCGGATTTTATTTAATAAATAGGGTTTGTTAGTTAAAATATTTTGATTTCAACAGACTCACCTCATAGCCCAGCAGCTTCCCATTGCTCATCTTCCAGGGAATGGCTGTCCAGGAGACCTCGATGGCCGAGGAGGACAGGCTGGTGGCAGACACTCCCGAGGGGGCCGTGCTGGGCTCTGTGTTGGGAGAAAGCAACAAGGGAGAGGTGACCGTGGCAATGAACCTGTCCTTATCCAAACCACCTCATCTCCCCGAGCTGCTGCTGGATTCCCTGGGGGAACAGCTCATGGAAGTGTTTGGGGCAACTGGAGGCTGTACCTTCCTCAGCTGAGAACACCGTGGTGACCGCGCTGAAGGGGCCCTCGCCCTTGTTGTTGTAGACCCCGACTTTGACCTCGTAGGGAGAGAAGGGCAGGATGCTCTCGTTCCTGAACACGTATTTGGGGGTGTCAGGAGAGGTGACCACGGTCTGGATCCACGTCGTGGTGCCTGAGGGGCGGAAGGCGACCACATACCCGAATCCTTCCCCATTCTGCAGCTCCTCGGGGATGGGCTGGACAGAAGAACACAGATCTGCGATGCCGGGGGGGTGTTTGGCAGGAGGGAAGTGCCAGCAGACTCAGGGACATGCTGCAGGTGCTGGCACTGCACTTGGCATCATCCCCTCAGCCAATTAACTCTGCTACAGCACAGCAAAATCTGCTCCCTTCAACCTAATTTAAGGTTTGCATTTCAAGAAGAGAACAACTTTCAGGTATAATTTTTGTTTCCACTAAGTATTCTGCTTTAAGACACTCTTCAGGAAATACAACTTTTCTTTCATCAATCCACAGCTCATAAAAAATGAGTAATTGCTTGGTCAGCTATTAGAGAATCCAATACCACCTTCATACAGTGGCTTAAACCTTCTGATGTGATTATGATTAGATAACCACACAGAGCAGTCAATGCTAGGAACAGAATATAAACAGTTCTTCAAATCATTAAAAAAGGGATACATAATATAAAGTACTATAAGATTGTATTGGTCAGCACATGCATCCAGGTAATGGTGGGAAAGCAAGAACTGCAAAACCCAATTCTTTGGCTTCACCTTCCCCTTTCTTCTTCCCCCACCCTCCTTCCTCCTTTTTAGCATTAACATTTGCCTGAGAAGAAAAGCAATCCCAGCCAAACTGAATTCCCTATGGACTTCCATCCAGGACAGGGATATGTGACAGTGAAAGAACAAAGGCCAATGTTCAGGGCTCACACCACACACGGCACAGAGCACATGCACATCCCAGAGGAGAGGCTGCTGCAGCCAAGGAAATTCAGAGAAGAAGAAAGAAAAGAAAGAAAGAAGTTCTCTGAAGAAAACTGCTCGCCAGCAAACTTACATCCCACGTTATGACCAGCTCAGATCTGCTGCCTCCTCCCCCACTGACCTCAGATGGGGGAATTTCAGGGACTGTGGAAAGGAAAAGCAGAGATGTCTGCACAGAGCAGAGACAAGAGAACACATCACATCACTCTCATGCTCTGAATTTAACCCATACTCCTGGTAAACTTCTGGGGTAGGAGGGGCAGTCCTGGAAAGCCCCAGCCCTGTCCCACGTTCATCCTTCCCTGGGCCAGGCTGGGGCTTCTCTGAGCACCTGGAGAACCTCAGCAGCTCCCAGATTACATCAGGTCTGCTGTGTTTAACAACTTCTAAAAACTGGAGACAAGGTTCATTTTTTAACAGAGTTAACTCAGAGAATGGCCTGGGTTGGAAGGGACCTTAAAGATCATCTTGTTCCAGGACACCTTCCACTGGACCAGGCTGCTCAGAATTCCATGTCCCTGAACACTTCCAGGGATGTTATGCAGATGAACTGGGAAATGGCCTCATTCCAAGTGAACTGGGGTTTTAATTGATGGGTTCTTCTGAGCCACGTGCTTGTTACACGGAAGGGTTTCACTGATCAAACACCAGGAATGAAAAATCCCTGTCAAAATTAACCCCTTTCCATCCATTAATAATTTCAGACCCTGCAGCACTGCCTGAACTGGCAGATTTTGGCACAATAAATGCAGTTTAAATGGATTTAGATGTTATGCTTCTGTGATGTTCAGTAATGCAACACAAACTGTCCCACAGCTAAATGGAAAAATACGAACAAACTTGTTACAGGCTTTTATATCCAACAGCAATTCCAAGCTTATTTACAAAGAGCCAAAGATACCAACGCCCCTTTTCTTTGTTTGAATTCCAGATTCTTGAATTAAAAACAAATAGAAGGACCCACTAACCTGCCTCTTCAGTTCTTACTTTTTCTGAGGGCAAACTAGGTTCTCCACCTCCTATTTTGTTACTGGCAACTACACGAAATTCATATTCAACCCAAGGATTTAAATCCACTACTGTGCTTGTGAAGGTTTTCCCGTCGATCACATCCGGAACTAAGAAGGAAGGGAAAAGGAAACTCATTAACACGGTGCCAGAGACATTCCCACAGAGCCTGGGATGGGAACGGTGCTCACCTGTGGTGGCTCGCTGCCAGCCCACGGAGAAGGGAGTCCTTGCCTGGATGGTGTAGGTGGTCACGGGGCTGTGGTTGTCTGTGCCCTCCTGCCAGGAGATCTGGGCCGTGGTGTCCGTGATCTCCTCCACCTTCACGTGCTCGGGGGGCCCAGGAGAGCCTGGAATGGGATGGAAAACCAGGCAGTGTTTGGTGAAGCCCTGAAGCACCCTGGGAATCGCTTCCAGCAGGATGGAGTCCCGTTTTTTCCTTCCTCACAGAGAAGGAGAACAATTCAGACTGGAATAAGAACACTTGTAATTACTGTTTCACATTCACTAAACTTAACTCTGATAGTTTCAACCTGAAATACTCTCAAGGGCAGAACAGATGACTGGGTTTTGGGTTTTTTTACCAAGAACCTTTATTCATCACATCTCTCTATCTTTCCAGTGTGTTTTCCTTTAGTCCTAAATGTCTTCTTTAATCTACAGCTACATCTCTGTAGTCTGTCAATTTTTCATCTACAATTTCTTTACTGTACGAGGCACTGGAACAATTTTTCAGCCCATTTGACCAGCACCCCAAGCAGCAATTCAGTCACACAAACTTCCTGCTGCCTTCTGGAAAATCCTCATTCTGGCCCTTCCTGGCCAAAATGCTGGGTTTTATCTCACCTGCACCAGCAAAGGGGGTTGAAATGAGTAATGGTGCATTAACAATGAGAAAATACTTGACATATTTTAAAATACATTGAGAAAGTGCTGATCACATAATGTGCTTTCCTACATCAAAGCTTTTACCTTGCAATAAATGTAGCTGTAACATCAGCAAAGAAAGCCACAATTCTGGCTCAACTGTGAGCATTCCAGCTCAGAATGAAAGGGAATAATCCTGCATCATAGGCATAAAACCCTAGGACAAAGCCTCTCCTGGGCTCTGGCAGAACTGCCCATTTCACAGGAAGGATTCTGGAGTTCCCAGAGTTTCAGCCTGCAGAGGCAGCAACTCCAACTGCCTCAGAGCTGCCAGGGAGTTCCCTCTTGTCACTGACCTGAAGGACTGGCAGAGAAAAAAAAAGATGTGAAGTCACTATTATAACCTCCAGCTCTTCGTTTCTCTCGGAAAAATGAGGCTTCACCCAAAACCTGAGCTGTAACTCTCCCTCAAGTGTCAGAATGACATAATTCAACTCACAGTCATTCATCACACCATTCCAGCCATGGATTGGTCCTGTAACCTCCAACATCAGTTGTTTCTATGGCCTATAATATAAAAAAAGGTAGAAAATGTGACCCTGGAGCTGGGCTGGGATGTACCTCGCACGATGAGGTCGGCAGCAGAGGCCACGCTGTCCACCTCTGTCTTCACCATGCAAACGTACTTCCCACTGTGCTTCAGCTGGATGTTCCTGATCATTAAATCACCTGATGCACTCTGTGGGAATACAGAACATTCATTAATGCAAACACACCACCCTTGCAGTCTAGTATTTTCTTTGCAAAGGGAAAAGAAGTCCACCAGAAGTGTGAAGTTGCTCAAAAGCTGCATTGCAGTGACCAGGACAGCAAATTATTGCCCATCAGCTGCTCCAGGTTTGTTGTCTGGGAGCATTTTCCCAAAAAAACATGAGTAGTGTCCCTTTTTGGGAGAAGTGAGCTCCAACATGGCGAGCTCATACTGGGAATGGATCTCCTGCCTGGAACCCCCAAAGCCCTCAGGGTCCTGTGACCATTTGTCTCAAAGCCCTAAGAAAGAGAGAAATGTGCTTTCTGTGGCCATTAACTAATTTGATTTCTAGACAGAATTTATGGAGTTTTTGTCTAGAAAAACAAATCCGGTTATATGGATTTTTAAGGAGTTCAAATGTGTAAAAGACAAAGCTGAATTCAGTCCATTCTCCAGGTTACTGTGAGCACACTTTCCTTTAAAGGTTGCACATTTCAGGCTAAATGTCCCATCTTACAAGACGAAGTTCTATTCTTTGCTTTTCACTGAGTATTTAATCTTTAGCCTTTTTTTCCCCATTGTTCTCTCTCAGATCACAGCATGTGGTTATTTCCTGGATCATGGGAAACAGAAATAAAACTTGAATGAAACTGTAACTTCAAATCATGTTAGGGCTCTTTGTGTACTGTTTGTTTTCCACATCACTGAACACAGAACTTGATACTGAACCTTTGGTAGATAGTGTCCCTTAAAAAAAAAAAATTCCTCTTTGTGTCAGTTGAATTTCTGCTTTACCTCAGTTCCAGCTGAATTTTCCAGCTGAAAAACATCTCAGTCAGATTTTAATTTTTAAAATACATTTTTTAATTTTAATTTTCTGGAGAAGCAGCATTTTCTTCAAGGGCAGAACCCTGTCTGGGGGTATTTTCAGCTACTTTGGCCACTGATTCACGGGCAAACAGTAGTTTGGGAGAAAGGCAAAGACATGACTTTGAAGTTTATTTTAGTCTTGGAAAAACATGAACCTTTCAAAACATTTGGTTGTTTTTCTTTGTTTCAGCAGTACAATGTCTCAATTCTTTATTCAACACGAGCTGAAGCCAATTCTGCCTGATTCCCTTCCATGTGTGTGCCTGGTCTTCTGTGAAAGCACAGATGGAAGTTGTTTGCAGGACAATCCAGTGCTGATTGCTTACAATAAATTAGAAGTTGAGTCAGAAGCAATCTAAAATCCATCTCCTTGATTGGGAGTGGATATTCAGGGAATGCCCAACACCAGCAGTGAATGCAAGCGAATCACGTTCTACACAAACTTATTGCAGCAAACTCAATTTGAGACATCTCAACAAAGGGGAGGGGGGCTTCAAATAGAACACTTTATCTTGAAATAAACCCCAGCAAAATGTTAGCACGGCATTTCAGTTATTTGTGGGGATTTGGGAAGAATCTCAAGGGCCTGGGGGAGCAGCAGGAAGCTCCCCTGCAGCACTCTCCCTTTCCATCGGGGTATCACATTCCTGCCTGGTCAGATCCAGCCTTTGGCAGGGTGGACGAGCTCAGGTGACAGTGAAATCACCTTCTTCCCTTCCCCGTGCTGCCTGGAACACAAATACAGAGTATTCCATGCAGTAGGAACAGGTGCTGGAATTCCTTTGGCTGTCCTGGCTGCAGAGCAACCCCAGCCATGGCTGGTGATCCCCGGTTTTGGAGCAAGTCTGCTCAGAATTTGTTATCTGCTGGGTCTGCCATGCTCTTTAATAAATCACCTGGCTAACAAAAATCCCCAAAAAGCAGTAAGACAGCCTCACATCCCAGAACTTTCCAACCATCTGGAAGACCAGGTGGTGCTCCCAGAACATCCCAATAACCACGAGATGTCAGAGACCTCAGGCCTGTGTGATGGGGACCTCCCAGACATCAGTACATGGAATTCTATCCATCAAAAAATAACTATCTTCCAACCAAGAAAGTGAAGTTATTTTTGCAATGGTATTTTCACTTAATAAACACACACTGTAACTATTGGAAGGCTTAGAACATATCTAGGATTATTTATTCACCATGGCCGGCTTGTAACTCCAGATGGAATTACTGCACTGACCTTAATGGGATACAAAGTCCATGAAATATTTTCATGGATCTCTTGGTAACCTGTGAAGTTTTCTACTAATGAACTCAAATTCCTCTTCACATGAATAAGAGCTTAAGAAACCAAAGCCCCTGAATGTCTACAGTCTATAAAATCCCTCATGACAAATTGGTTTGTGTCAAATTCCTTTGTCTGTCACTGCTGTGTTTCATGTGATCCTGAGGAAAACCAGGTAGAAACAGAGGTAAGAACTTAACAACTTCAGGTCTAAAACACAGGGCACAAGAAAAACGAGTGATGGGCAGCAAGCTGGGTCAAGGGATGATTTCCTCTCAACACAGAACAGAATTCTCAAAAGAGGAACATCTTAGTTTTCAGCATGAGGAAGAAAGAAGTTAGTGCTGGCTACAGCTGTTAAGGCAAAGGAAAAGAAGGTGTTTGCAGCTCACCCCTCCAACCTTCTCGAAGTGAGAAGCGTCCCTCTGGAAGTCTGTGAGGCTCCCGTTGAAGTACCAGGTGAAGCTGATGTCCAGCAGGGGATCGTGCTGGACCTGGCAGGGCAGAACAACGCTCTCCCCCACGGTGACATCCAGGTTGGAAGGTGCCAAGGTGATCCTGGTTGGCTCTGCAGGGAGTACAGATATTGGTGATTGGGTTTTCCCGCATTGCTGAGCTTTGCCTGGCACCGATATCCCCCCATGTTCCTCGGACGTGATCAGTGACAGCCCCTTCCAGAGAAGCAGCTGGGACGGGAATGCTGCCTGACCCCTCTTGCTGGAGCTTGGTGTCCCTGCATTCCCCAGCTGGACACTGGAAAGGTGACTTTGAGCCTGCTGGGTGCAGCCAATCCTGTCCACAAAGCCGAATGCACAGGCAGGAATTGAGCTCTCAGAGCTCTCATTCCAGAGCTCTCAGCAATCCCACTCGTGTTCTGGAGCAGGAAGCAGCAGCAACCACTGGGCAGATGAAGGGGTGGGAGCAAGGGAAGAACTCAATAAACCCCAGAAACTGGAGGAAATCCACTCAAGGAAGAACACACTGGATATCTGGGTCCACACATCACACAGAATATACACAGTGTCATTAAGAACAGCTGTTTGTTATTCCAGAATCACATTAAGAGAGAAAAAATTCAGCTACTGTAAGTACCGTAAAAATAAAATTTAATTCCAGGAATCCTCTGTATATCATTCTGCTATTTGTATATAAAGGGCCATGAATCATTTAGGAGCACAGGCTGAAAACATGAAGCTGTTAATTCACTGAACAAAATAACTCTGTTTGGACCTATGAGATATACAGGATATGTAATGCAGTGGGATATTAGAGTTTGGAAAATCTTCCAGATATTAAAACCTTTGAAAAAGAACATTATGAGAGAAGACATTTTTCAGATAAACTTCACAAACTCCTGGCTCTTTTCATCCAGTATCTCAACCAGCAGCCAGGAATGGACGACTTGGAAGAAGGGGCAAGATCCCTCTGAACAACAATTCTGTATAAAATTTGCTTTTGAAAGACTGTGTTCTACTGCCCATGAAGTCCCTGAATGCTCCCCTGCAGCTGGAGCTTCCACCACATCTTTTTCCATAAGCAAACAGCATTTAAACCTCCTCTGGGCTAAACAGATTTTCAACTGGAATATAAAATTACCTTGAAGATTTTTTTTGATTGACATGTTTTTTTCATAACAAATTAAAAACCCCCACAAACTTAAAAGCATAATTGCACTATTTAGTGTTTAGAGGAGTGAGAGGAGGGAGGGAAGTGTTCAGAACTCCCTCACATCTGAGAAATATCTTTGTCAAAGACAGAAAAATCCCTCAGTGTCTCTCCTCTCAATAAAAGAGCTGTAACAGCTATCCTTTTATCTTTATATATTAAATAAATAACTTCTCATCCTTTTTACATTCTACCCCATCACTGCAGGCTCTTGAGTCTGCAATTCCAGGTCCATCCCCTCTGTCCCAGCTCACCCACCTGTAACTACTAAGCTGGTGGAGCCCTTGGCTGTTCCAAACTGGTTTGTTGCCAGGCACGTGTAGCTGCCAGCATCCCCCTTGGTCACGTTGGCTATCCTTAGTCCTCCATCCTTTAACAGCGTGATCCTAAAAAACGATGAGGAGGTTTTAAAAGTTGCAGCATTTTTAGACAGAATGCTTTAATACCTTACTGTTACCTCACATGTATTAAACTGTATCAGCAATTAGGGAGAAAATGAGCTCTGTCCCAGCTGAAAACAGGACAATTTCCAACCTGGGGTCTGAAAATGTTGTGATCATCCACTGACAACACACAACAAATCTGAACTCACGTATTACTTTGGACATGTTATTTTGGACACCAGTATCCAATGTTTTAGAGATGTGGGTATATACATATGTGTGTGAAAGAGAGAAATCCCCCCATGAACTCCATCTTTTTCAGCTGCACCAACTGGAACTGGAATAATTTTCAGCTCTTTTGTTGTCTACCTCAAGCAATCTTGCATGGCAACTTTGAAATAACTGTGATTACCATGACAACTCTGTAGGACTGATCATGAACTTCCTCTGTGAAGGACTTGCAGGACAGAAAATTCTCTTCACACCACACAACCTCCCCCAGTGAGAGCATGGAACAAGCAGGAAGGTGCTTATCAAAGATGCAGAGAGAAGAAAACCCACAGCACTGATAGGGACAGAGGAGCAGGAACATCCCCACAGCAGAGGTGACATCCCAGACAGCAGCACTGGAGGGATGCACAGGTAAGGCTCATTTGACTCCCTCGTTCCCTATTTCTTGTCCTCCCATCTGTTCTATCCATAGCTGCAGGGACTTCTACCCTAAGACAACCTGGAGCAGCAAAATAACTGAACACGTATAAAAATGTCCACGTTAATTAACAAAAGGTACCCATTTTCCCAAGTCAAAAGACCTTCAGAGCTTTTCCCTCACATCCCATCAGCCCATCAGAGAGGCACCAAACAGAGCACAGCACCTCGGCTGGATGGGGCTTGGAAATGCCCTGAACACCCACACTGAGCTACAGCATGAACACAGCAGCAAACAAAACCTCTCCAGGCAAAGCTCTGCCTGCATTAGCTGGAGTCCTGCTCTGTTTTCAGGGGAAGTGCCAGATGAAGAAGTGCCAAATGTCATCAAACTTAACACTGCCGTCCTCCCTCCCTCAGAGCAGCCGTGAGGGTTTTGCCTGCTCGCTTGCACATGCTTTGTTATTAACCTGCTGCTTTATTCAGCACAAAATTAATTAATTAATTACACACCTCTGCTGCTGTTTTTATTTTCAACACTCTTGAGGTAAAATAACGTCAGTAGATCCCCATCATTTGTCCCAGCTGAGTTCTGTGGTTAGATTCTGCTGTGTTGGGTGGGAACTGGGATCAGCATGGGATGAACTCGCCACAAGTCCCTGACCCGAGGCTGTAGTGAGGGGTGGCTCAGTCTCTTCTCCCAGGTGACAGGGACCAGAGTAAACAGCCAGGGAGGCTTAGACTGGATACTGGGGAAAATTTCTTCATGAGAGGGTCATCAAAGGTTCAGTGATCTTATCCTTCACCCTTAACTTGTCTGAGCCCAAACCCCCAGTCCCTAAATGCAAACCACAGCTGTGGGAGTCCACCAGGGCTCTGCAGTTCCACTGCCCCTCTCCCTTAACAGCAAATTCACCTAATCCTCAAAGCCACGTGGAGGCTGTATTTTAAACATCTAAAAGCAGGAATCTGGACTCCTGCCACAGCTGCACTGCTCCTTGCAATGAAACAGAACTTTTGGAATTATGATATAGAAACATACGCAACTTTTAAATGTTTTTTTATTATTTCAAATTGTATTTTGTATTTCCTCAAAAGAGGTGTTTCAGCTGTCGGTGCTGTAGCTGAGATACTCTTCCTTTGGGCAAAGGTGGTGCAATAATGAAATTAGCAGATGCAAATTACAAGAGAGAACAAATCAACCTGTTAGAACAACAGACAGAAGCACCTTATTGGGGTGAGAAAGAGAGCTATAAATAGGCAGCTTAATCCATTTATAACCACAAAGCATCCTCAGGTACCTCAGCTGATGTGGTGGCATCTGAGATGTTTTTCAAGGGAGGATGTGCCTCAGCAGTGACTTTCCCGAGGCTCATTAACTTGTTTCGGAAAATTCCTAAGTCATATCTGGCTGCACTTCATGTTAGATGGAACATTTAAAATTAATTAAACCATGCCATATGGTTTATAGGTATTTTAAATGTGTTAAAGACGTGAGTAATACGTTTTATAGGTAATTAGAATGACATCAAAAAAAGGTGTTAAAATATCTCAATTACGGTTGCAAGCTCCTGTGCTGTTGCACTTTCTAGCTGAGGCTTCCTCTACTTTGATGCAATTTCCAACAGAAAAAAAATACAAAACTAAAGAAACCCCAAGTGTTGACAAAGCCCAAGATCAAACAAAGGAAAATGCAGGATCAGGGAATAAACCTGAAAATGTCTATTGTTTAATTAAAACCAATCACTTTTAGAGTGCTCTGAGCTACCTGCAAGCCTGGCTTGTCTAAAGTAATTAAGCAGAAGGCTTATTAAAACCCAGATATAATTAAGAATCCTTTTTTTTCTAGAATTAAAAACAAAAAGCAAACAATACACCAAAAAAAATCAATTTGAGAAAAACACTATAGTCGAAATAAAATCTTTACTGGTAAATTAGAAAAAGAGAAATGCTCCACTTTTTCCAATTACAAAACAGTAAACGCAGCTCAGAGCCTATGGAAACCCTAAACCCAAAAATAGTTCTGCCCCTCCTGCTGAAACATGAAACAAAACAAAGCTCTTAGTTTACTTAAAATTATTCAGTATTCACACTTGGTGCTGGAACACTGCCAGAGAGAGACCCACAAAAACAACTCAAAACACACAAAAACAACACAAAAACAACACAAAGCACACAAAAACAACAATACAGACTTTGGCATTCCCTGCACCTACAGGTGTTTTTCCGACCCGTTTTGCTGAAGGCCAGCAATTTTCCAAGTGAATTCCATTCTCCACAACCTGCACCCTTTCCGATACCCTGGCAAAGGGCACAAAACCTTCAGCTCTGTAAAAGGGACCACGGGTGGAGCAATGGTCCTAAATCCACCTCCATTCCAGCTGCAGATGGATTTAGGGCCTGTTTGGTCATCACATCACAGCATCACTGACAAACTCATCATCTCTCGCTAACTCCTGAGCAAAACTGGGGGAATTGATGTTTGGGGAGATTCTTTTTTCTCTATCGTCAAAGGATGGCATAAAACCCCCTTAATTCACACCCACGCTCCTGCCCTGAGGTCAACAGGATGGGGAGAAGGATTAAACAACTTCAGGACTGACTCGAGAGGCTCATGCTGGTAAACTTCTATATTTATATATTTATATTTAGAGAGAGAAGCCAGAATGGTGCCCCAGGATCCACTAAAACTTGGTGTCATTAATGCAACTGATAACAACTGCAAACCTGTCCATCTTCCCAGGGAAATGCTTTATTACTGAACTTACAGACATCATCAAACCAAGGAATCACTGCCTGTTTCATTTGTCAGATTATTCAGCAAAAAAATGCAACTATTTTAGATCCTTATTGATATGGTAATAAACACAAACACGTTCCTTTCCAGTTCGTAACACTTCAGTGCAAAGGAACAGTGGAAAAGTGGGTCAAAACTGTCTTTTTATGTATCAATCAAACTCCAAGTAAATTAAAGCAGATTAATTAACAGGAAAGTCAGCAAAAAAAAAATCCTATGCAAGTACTGGTAAGTAAATTCATTACTTTTCACATCACAGCATTTCAAACTGTAACACAAAATGAATAAAAATATTTAATTCAAATTGCAGGGAAGCTAAACCTATTAACTAATGCTTCTGAGTATCACGCAATTTTTTATCAGGAATTATTCCTTTCCTCCCTTAATTTGCCATCACTTGGCCACAATGAAAGCTACTAAAACTGGATTTTTCCTAAGGGAATTGCACTGGCAAGTCTTTTAGTGAAGTTTTTGCAGCATCTTCTCATCTTTTTCTAGTCTTGGTAAATTTAGAAACATCTAGGAATAAAGGTGAGTTTGTTTAAAGGTGAAATGCTGCACTGCATTTTCACAAAATCCTGATTTTTTAACCCCCTTCCAGTCAGGTATTTGAGCCAGGAGCTCAGGACCCACGACAGCCCACAGGCAGCAACTGCCAAGTACAATCTGACAATTAAAAACCATGTACATACACAAAACATTAAGGAAATCTTGGAAGGGGTTATGTCTGGGTCCCAGCATATTTTAGTATTTATTCAGGTTTTGGTGAGTTAAACCAGCATCAGGAGCATTTAACCTTGGTTAAACATCTAATCCTCCTTTTCTGGAGGAAAACAACAAAGGACAACAAAAACCAACAAAAAAAGACAACAAAAATTCATCCATCTGGAGGTAGAGGTGTCTCAGGCACCTGACAAATTTAATTCCCATTTTCTGCTTTTCCTTCTGCATGTTATCCTGTGCTTTCACTTCTCTCTGCACTCCACTGCTCTTTAATGTTTAGCTCTCTTTATTCAAGATATTCTAAAAAAAAAAAAACCACATACTTTGCAAAATTAACAAGAAACAAGATTGCATTCTTCAATGCTGAGCGATTTCTTAGCCCAGAGCTCATGAATCCATTCTGAATTATATTTTCTCCCCTCCACCAGACATACCATATTCAGCTCATTTAATTAAAATTTACTGAGTCATTATCCAAATCTTCTACATACTGAAAACGTAGAACTATTTAAAAATAAATTAAGAATACAAGCAACAGTGCCATCAAAATGAAACTGTCTCAGGCTTCACTAAAGCACTGTGGTCAGTACCTCAGCGAAACCCAAGTTCTCTGATGACAAGAAATTGAAGTATTTGTGCTTTATTTTTATTATTCAAAGAGGAGTTTTCTTAAGACATATAAATTCTATCCACGCTGCTGCAAATGTAATTAAAATCAGGCTCCTTCTGCCTCCCCACCTCTCCCAGGTGTTGTCCACACTGGACCTCTCCAAGCAGAATTATCCATGTGGGAGGAACTCATTCCTTCTGTTTGCTGCAATCAAAAAAGAGGAAACCCTCCTCAACAAACCTCCCTGGAAATGTAGTTAATGGCCGAAAAACATACTGCTAATTTGAAACCCTTTCCTGAATTGCAGGAATTGTAGAACTGCGAGAAGTTCACCAACTGCAATTATTCACAGCAGACAGTAATGAACTCCAGGGTTTTCTGCAAAGAATCACACTCTGCCCTTGTCTGAAGGCGAGCTTACTTCATTTAGATTAATTCAGGATTACTGCCTTGTTATTTTGCTTCCTCTGGAAGCCATTTACAGTACGTTGTCAAAAGTATATGCTCTGGGTCGTATTTTGGAACTAGCTGCACTTGCTGAAGCTCCAGCTCTAATTTATGTTCCTAAACCTAAACAGGCAGCATCACGTACGTTCATTTCTGGAAACTGAGCGCTGCTTTCTTTAGCCTGCCGCCATCATCCCCAATGAAACTGGGGGTACTGGTTTGGAAGGGCAACCCAAAGCAACCAGTAAGCCCAGTTGTGACAGGCAGGCAGACAGAAAGCTCAAAGCAAGATGAAAATCACGGCTAAAACTCTCCTCTGTCCTGTGGAGCCCTGAGAGGCCCAGCGGTGCCTGGCAGCTTTGACTCTCATGAATTGAACCTACACAAGCTCCAACAGAAGAGGCAGGTTTGGGAAAGATACCTTTCTACTTTTTATGGAAAAAGAATGGGGACAAAAGCTAGGAATTTTCCTAAATGGACTAAATCAGGTGCTGTGCATTTTTCACGTGCGCTTTACAAAAGCAGTCATAAAAATTAAACTGAGTGAGAACCATCAAAAGGCAACAGGTTTCACATAAATTTTAGAGATCATTGTTGAATTTAATACATTAATATTATCTAATTAAAGGCTAGAAGCATTAAATAACCAAGTACTGCTATTTTGAATGGGATTCTGCTCGCCCGCTTGCAGGCAGGCAGGCAGCCAGTGAGGCTGTGGTACCATGTCCAGCTCTGCAACAACAGATGTCCCAGCTTCTGCCAAATTGTCACATTTGACAACACTTAACACCAGAACACATGAAAACTCTTGTGGTCCCTGTGAACAAAGAGCCAGGGCAAAGATGACAGTGCCCAAAGCTTCTGGGTACAAGGAGACAGCTCCAGTCTTATGATGGAACAAATAAAGGTCTCCACTGCAGAGTCTCTAAGTTTTATCTATCTAGTAGCAACTTTGGTGTCTAAAAATTGTAAAACAAAAGCCCAGTGTGGTAATCGACAGGAACAGGACCAGAAGAATTTTGTCTAATTTCGAAGCAGCTTCCTGATGCCAGGCTGAGCTGTGTACCACCCAACAGAGGAGCAGGGACACATTCCTTAAATCACACCACACTGCCATGGCAATCCTCCTTCAAAAAACACGTTTGGTTTCCTCAGTCTCATGTCTGGCCTTCTGGACCCTCCCTGTCCATGAATTATCCTGCCAAGCACAGCGTGACACCAGAGTGTTCCAAGAGGCACATGCACAGTCATCCTGTCCCCACTGCTGCCAGCAAACTGTGACTTCCCAGGGCTGTTGCTGTGACTGCAGTTGTGTCTAACTCAGACAGAAAGGCTGACCTGGGGCCAGAGTAAACTCCCAAATAATAATCCTGGCTCCTCTGAGTGTGCACAGCCTGTCCTGACTGCAGCTGGAATGCCCAAAGTGCCACACTGACTGTGTTCATGCTAAATCAGACCTGTAACTCTCTTAATCACACCTTTCCTCCAAGGAGCTGCTCTGCTGTCCCAGTTCACTCCCTGAAACTCCCAGTCGGTGTAAATACTGAAATGTAGAACAGAAAGCCTGCAAAGTCAGCAACCCCCATGTGGGAGAGATGCAAACCAAAAGGCTGCTCCAGAGCAGAGAGGTACAGCCCTGTATTGTCTCTTTATACAATTTAACCAGCACACTTGAGCACTTTCCATTTATGACTAATTCAATAACGCTTTAATAGTTATTGCTGGAAAAAACCCATTTACATGTTGTTGGGAATCAATAGCTGGGGGCATGGGTGAATCACAAACCCTCCCCTGAGAATTACATCCCCAAAACACATCCACTATCATGTAAATAATGACATCTGCTATCCCTGCTAAGATCATGGCTGCTTGAAAAGAACCTGGAAGTGCATTTTCCTTTTCTTTTCGTGTTTCACCTGCTATTCTTGACCTCCCAATTAACTTTTCTTTCTTTTCTCAGCCATATCATCACCGTGGCTGTAACACACCTCATTTGCCTCCCTGCCAACATTTTCAGAGCATTTTGTTGAAGGCTTTTAGTACTGTTTTACAGGCTTTGCATTCCCAGTTTTCTATCAGTACCCGGTTTTCTCTAAATCAGGCCCAAGTCTGCATTAAACTGAAAACAAAATCTGGCCCTTGACCTTAGAGCAAGCACCACACTTGTACTCTCAGTGCTCTGATACCATTACAACAAAAAAACAAGCAAAAAACCCCAGGCCAGGCAGACTTCAGAGAGACTTTACAGCTGTTTGGATCTACAGCTTTCACCACCGCATATAATGACACACAAAAGCTTCTTGTAAGATTAAAACAAATAAACCAATGTAACGTGATACCTTTCATTTTCGTGTAGCTGCTCACCTCCCTTCTTCCAGGAACATTTGGCCTTAGGGAAAGCTTTGGGTTTGCACTCAAAATCAACTGTGCTGCCTATTTGAACCTGGATCAGTTTCTTCATTGGACTCTTGGAAAAATCTGGAGCAGAAGCTAAAACAGAAGGGGCAGTAATAGTGAAATAAAGCACTTCTAATGGTATTAACGATACTACTGTTTAGCACTTACACGAGCACTTCTCAGACTCCAAACATAATTAACACCATTAATTAGTTCAGAGAGATCTTCTATTGGACAATTAGACATTTCTCCTCCTTATCCCTATTATTTTGTACCTCATCCTGGTACCAAAAGTCTCAGCTGTGCAGGTGAGCACACAACAAGGCAAGCCCAGATTGCAGAGACTGAAGCTTAATGAATCCAAGGAGTGTTCAGCACCTGCCCAACTGGATGCTCTGCTGAAAGGAGCAGATTTATTTAATAAATCTAATACATATCATACCAGGAGTCCCATTTACCTCAGGGAACTGGTAGTTTCCAGTTCCATGTGACAGTCCATGTCAGATGACATGAAATGACACTGCAGCTCATTCTGAGTGAAGTTTTCATTAAGTCTCAGTTAAGAAAAGGCTCGTGGCTTCTCCCTGTAGTAACACTCAACTTAGACAGGAGATTCAGTGTTTGAGGAGACCAAGGCTGAAGGAGAGCATGTGCTGATCAACAACACAAAGGAAAGAGGAACCTGTGTTCCCAAAACACAGCACAGTTATAGCTTAGTTCTGACTTTGTGCTGGAGGAAGGAATTGCTCAAGTGTGAGTGTGTCAGCCCCAAGTCCAGTGATCCCCTCAAACCAACAGCTGTCACTATTTCAGAGCCAGCACAGGCAGGCTGGGGGGATGACTGACTGCCACCCCCCGTCCCCTGGCTCCAGAGGGGCTGCGAACAGAGCCTTTTAACCCCACGGTGCCTCGGAGCCCCACACTACACCACAGGTTTCAACCCTCAGCCCCAATCCCCCATCCCTGCTCTTCCCCTCGTGAATAATTTATCCCGTTCTGTTTTAAATGAATGATTGGCCTGAAAATCCTCCGGCAGCAGATGACTCAACTCCTCAGCTCTGCAGATCAAGACATCAGGTTGACAAAAACGTTTTATTTCAGTGACAGCAGCTGAGTGAGTTAAATCTGAGGTGCAATCCGAGGGGGTGTGGAGAGGGATAATGAGATTTGTGTTTCAGTGAAAAAGGGAACATCTTACCTACAACCCTGAGCTCTGCACTCGAAGAGATGACACCATGTTTATTTTCAGCTATGCACTGGTATCTGCCAGAATCTGTCAGATTTAGATTTGATATTGTAAGTGCACCATTTTCAATTTGGATCCTTCCCTGAATATTAAGAAAAATATCTTTATTGATGATATATTTCCTGTGAAAAATTTAAAACAAGTAAGGAATATAAATAGGACAGCATAAATACAATGAATAGGGTAAATGCAAAAGCATAATCAGGAGAACAGTTCTGAAAGAAGTGACACAACAGCAATGGTGATCAGATATGGAGACCTGGCAATGCAGCGTATGCAAATAATTCTTAAAACTTGCCCAGTTGCACCGAAGTTTGGCAATCTCAAATGCCCTTTTATTTCTCCAGAAATATGGACAGAACCCTACCAGCCCCCTCAGACAGACCAGAGTATCCAAATTGTGCAGATGGCACTGGCATTTCACACTATTTAGAGATTTCACATGTGCCACTTGCTAATGAGCTCTCTCTAATACCGTGCAGAAAAAATTCCATCAGCCATTAAATGAAAGACACAAATTTAAGTGCCCTGGAGCCAGCAAAGCTACTCAAGTATCTGGGTCTTCTCACCTTGCTTATCCTTGGAAAGCTCAATCACAGTGAGAAGTGCCTAATGTGAGTGGCAGTACTGGTGAGAAAAGGAACCAGTGAGAAAGACAAACCCAAAGGACCATCAGCTTTGGGGAAAAACCTTTGGGGAAAACCAGAGACACAGGAATGGACGAAACCCCAAACTACCTGCCCAAAAGTATTTTCTAAGGGCTGTTCTTTGGGTCTGGACATGGCTTAGCAGGCCCAGTGCAATCACTCACTCCCTGCCTTTTGCCAAGGGCAGCACCCACAGCTGGCCCAAGCACAGGGTGACTCCAGGACAGCTCAGCTCCTTCCTGCACAGGTCCTGTCCCAGCTGAGTGCCAGGGGTTCATCCAGACAGACAGAAAACAATCCCAAAGAGGAAAAAGCCTGAGTCTCCATGTCTTGATCTCCTCTGTAGCATCCCAAGGTGCTGCTCTTACAGAAGATTTGTTTATGGAGAAGGGGAGCTGAGTGGAACAATGCCCAGATCTTTGTGAAGGAGACCCAGCACGAGGGATTACTGCAGTCAGGGAGCAGAAGACACCCGATCACTGCACATCGAGAACTCCTCTGGTGTCTCCTCAGTGCTGGTTCTCAAAGAGTTGGTCCTTCAGTATTTCCAGAGGAAGTCACACTTCTGCCCTGACATCACACCAAAAGGCTGGACACCAACACCCCAAATTGGAGAAATGGGAAGACTGAATTGAGTCCAAGATATTTTTGCACTTCCTGAGGTAAAAAAAATCCCATTACCTCAGTGACTCTGTATGACACAGTAACAATGCTCTTAAATCACCCAGATGAGATTTCGTGCTCCCTCATTTAACCTGTCCACAAAACACAACCGTTCTTTTTAGCCAGCATGGATTAAGAAATGCTCTCCAGTGCCCTGCTCGTTTTTCAGAACCATCCAGTGAATTCACCTGAGCATTTCTTTCCCAAATGCCAGCGCTGAGCACAAGGCACCGGCCAAGGGCAAAATGCCTTCCTGCAAAAGTGCCTGTAGCTCATATTCCTGATAACCAGAACAGGGGTGTTTTCCAATGAAGCAGTGAGATCTGAAATCAGTAAGGAGTATCAGATCCTGTTCTGCATTTCTGACCTTTCACCTTCTAAGTTCAACCTCTTTTCTCTGTCACCAAGTGCATTACTTCCTATTAATTTACTACAATAACTGCATTAAAGCAAATACCTATGTTCTGTTGCTGTTTGTATTCCATTGTTTGCATCAATTAGTGGTAAACCCATGAATCTTAAGGAGTTTTATCAAGGAGTTGGAGAGTATTTTCTTACTACCTTTAATGAAATGCCAGCTGCAAATATATTAAAATAATTCAAGCTCCCATCCCTATTTATAGCTCTTCATGGATAACATTATTAAACATCCTTCTCCAGTCATCCCTTACATGTTTCTTTCTAAGGTTCTACTGCTGCTTTTGAATCTGCTTTTAGCTGGAATATTTTTGTATAACATCATTTGTCTTTGCAACTTTTGAAGCTTCATCAGGATGCCCTTGAAAAATACAAACCCAGTATCAAAGAGTTCTCCTCACTATTACCAGGAACTTTTGGATTCTCCTACTTGCATGAATACTGATAATTTTACACAGCACCACTTTTTCAAAGCAGAATGTTACCTCTATTGCCAGCTGCTCTCCATTCTTCAGCCACCTGTAGGATGGTTTGGGCTTCCCACTTGCTCTGCAATCCCAGTACAAGGTGTCCTCCACAGCGACCTCCACATCCTTTATGGGCTGGATCCAGTGAGGCTTTGCTGCAGATAAAATACATATCAACAACAAAGATCCTCACAAGTTATTGCTCCAGATCAGAATCAAAGGGTTAATTGGCACAGAACTCATCAATTTTCTGCCCAGAATGATCTGTACCAACAGAGCTTCCCACTGCTCCTGCTTCAAGCCCCCTAATGAAACAAATAACTTATTATTCCTTTTATGCGTTTTTATTATGAGCAGTAAACCAGAAGAAAATTGAGAGTACAGATCACTAAAGCTGGACTAGTGAAACCAATATTAAAATCACTAATGATTAAACAACATCATTTTGCAATCGAGGCAAATGTAAGAGAAAGACATTAATGGTGAGACTGAAATTAAATAAGTGATGTGGCTAAATCATCAAATTAAGGCTGAAGAGAATCCTTTAAGTCCTAAAAAAAAATAATGATATGTCAGCCTTAGTGCTAAATACCATTTAAATTGTTTTCTAATGCAAGGCAGCACTTAACTGGATGAAAACACGAATATATGAGACTGTTTTTGAAAGCAGAAGTCTTGGCACAGAATTTGGGTAATGCAAACCAGTAGAGGAAAGTCCATAAAAATCACTGTTTTTATAAGCCAAAATTTGACGCAATAATGTCATACATCCTTCAGAATTACCCAAAATACAGTTAAAACTGTAAAGATATTTAAAACATCTGTTACAGCTTTCATAGGAAGGAGAACGCTCACTTGGCAAATAAACATCAGTGCATGAAAGACAACAGTAGTTTATTCTTTTAGTTCTTTAGTGCTATTTCACACAACAGCTCAATACTGTTTTATAGGTAATCTGTGAATTTTCTTTGTATTTATTTAATTTACTAGAAAGTTTATAATTTCAGTCTATGCTATTTCTCCGAGAATTCTGGACATTGCCTATGGAGAAAACAGATAAAAGAGTAGGATGAAACTTGGCTGCAAACTCTTGGCTATGGGCAAAGAATTTCCCAGAGTTAATTTGCTTATCTTAAGTTAGTAATTTAGGAAAATCTCTCAACACCCTCATATGAAAACAACCAGAAGAAAACAAGTCCCTGGTGATGTAGGAAAACATCATTTAATATGTGAATTTTGGAAGCACAGAAGGTCAGATTAGTTCCCACTGAACTTCCCACTACGATGGAGTTCCACCAGCAATTAACTCAGGCCAAGGAAATTACTGATTTGCCCATGGCCACGAAGGAAGTGGGCACAGCTGAGAGCTGAACCTTTCCACCGCCCCAGGCACAGCACCAGCCAAGCCAGGTTTGGGTAAGAGCTGGCACTGGTTTCATTTTAAAAGATTCCTTGTTTCCTAGCATGGAAATTTCCTCTCCATCCCAGGTTCTGCAATGCAGTGAAAAGACCTGAACATGACCATGTACAGCACCAGGCTTTTATGATAATTATTAACTGATCTATGATTTATGTATCCATACTCAGGTTTATCTTCTTACAGAAGAACTTCCTAAAATGTATTCACTGAGATATTAACAACTAATAAATACTGGAATTCAACCAGTATTTGCTGACAGTGAAACACTGACACTATTTTTTTTTTTCCCACATCCATATGAGAATTAACACCTTTCACTGATCTGGGGATAATTTATTTTTTACACCCTCTTTATCAAGGTCAGCTGCAAAAGGATAGATAACCCGATCTTTGTGTCACAGGAATGCACTATTTCACTGGTATTAACTGTAATTAAATCCTCCAAGTTCATGTCACAACACTGGAGTTCAAGACAGAGCCACTGCTCTATCTCACATTGTTACTGTGAGTATTTACCCCACACGTTTCAAGGGAATGAAAGCTCAGGGTTCCATGTAATCAGCTCCCTCTGCACTTTGCACACCTAAATATTTATGCAACATTCAGCAGTGCTTCAATTACTGATGGATCCATACATGTGGAATATTTAACATCTGCTGCCTATCTCCACTTGAAAGTAGGTTAAATATGACCTATTTTCGTGTTTAAAGATCTTGGATTCAATTCTACCAATAAGAAAATCACTGTCTATGCCATAAATCTTGTTTTAGTTCTCTGTGTCAGGCAGTCTCCACGGGAAGGTTTCCCAAGTTCCCGCACAATACAATAAAGCAGAAATGCACAAAACAGCTTCCCAAGGCACAGTGTGAGAAATTCCTGGGGCTTGTCCGTCCACAAGAGAGTGCTGATGGAGACTTCAGTGATTTCCTCGAGGAAGGCTCTTTTTCTCTTCCAATTACCGATGGAGGTGTTCAGCAGGAAGAAAAGCACCCTTTTCAATCTGTCTCTGAAAAAGAACAATTCGACCAACCAGCTCAAAACTGAAAAGGTAGCTCTCAACAGGGGCAATTCCAGCTGGGAATACTCTGACTCCTGGCTGGGGCAGAGGTGGTGGTGCATGTGCAGACAGAAGGCCAGGTACCAGCAGCTCTGATACTGCTCTGATACTCTGACATCCTCTCAAACCAGGAGCAGGACTTGCCGAGCCCAGCACTGCCCCTTTTTGTTGAGCTCTGCCTCAGGACACTGAAGGACTCTGAATAAACAGCTTTATGCCTCTCAAGGTCTTGTCACTGCCAGGCAAATTTTGCTGCCCAAAATATCTGATTCCACCATCTGTGCTCCTGAAGGAAGACTTGGTAACAAAGCCTCATTCTCTCCTGGAACTACTGCACAGCTTGGTGTGAAACTTGGATCTTCCTGAAGAGAGAGGAAGGAGTCACTCCTCTCTCCTAAAGCAAGGAATAGGCAGCACATCCTCGCTGAGATTTAAAAAAAAAAAGAGACATTGTCCTGTAAGGTGAGAGGTTGGAAGTTAATTTTAATGGAGTTCACAGTGCAGGGCTTGAGACAGTGACAGGAATCCGTATTTTGGGATAATACCAAGAATTCTTCGGAACTTGCTGTGCAATCTTCATGAAAGATTCATCCGGAGCTCCCCCAGGACGAGATGCTTGGAGGTAAGTTTTCTAAAGCAGGTTAGCCGTCAGCTCTATGGCCAGTCACTTGGAAAAGCACCAGCCTGGATTTTGCTTCAGTTGTTTTAGCCTAAAATATTCCTTGCAGCACTCCTGGTCCCAGAGGCAAGGAGAGAACAAGTGTGTAACTTGATAAGAAGCATCCCAGGGAGAGGCCTCTCTCCCTTTCTGGTGCTTCTGATGACCCCTCTCTTCCAGGCGCTGCAGCAAACAACTGCTGCTTCACGACACTCCAGGCCTTCCCTGCAGGCTGAAAGGGAAGGAAGAACCATCTTTTCAGACTTTTACAAAATCCTTTGTGATGTTCTGGGGGTTGATGTGAACGAAGACCAACTGCAGTGATGCTCCTGGAAGCAGTGGCTGAAGAAGTGACACTTTTCACAGGCTGTGGTGGGATTTGTAAATTATCTGTGGCCTAACCACGCACGATGCATCAAAACACGGGTTTTTATGTACGATTTCCTTCAGAGAGAGAGAATCCAACAAAAATCTCTTTTTAATCCTGTAAGCCAAAGGAACAGAATGAAGGGAAGACAGAAGTTCAGGGCCATGACTCTTCCAAGGATTTCTGTGCTCTGCTGGGAGCCAAAGCCTCTGGGGAGCTCCTCCAGAGCAGTCCCTGCCTGGGGTTCACACGAGATGCTGCTGCTCACCTCCTACCTTTACTCTGACACCTCCGCTACGAAAGCTGGGCTGGAAATGTCTGAAACACCTTTGGGCAGCTCAGCAGTTGGCCACCAAATCAGAAAAAAACCACCCAGAGAGTGCAACCCACAGTTTTCCAGGCAGTCTGCCTCAAAGTCAGGCTCTGACACTCTCACACGGGTGCCTGCAGCAGGGATGAACCCTTATTTCATCTCAAAACGCCAAGGGACTTCAACCATGAATAACTTTTGTTCTGATAAAACAGCTGGGCCTAGAGAAGCAGCTGAAAAGGTCCATTTTTTGACTCCCATTCGAAAATAAAAACGCCCTCAAGCAACAGGTAATTCCAAATCATTGGGAAAGTTTTAATATGTAAAAGAAGACAAAGTGTTTGTCTGTGCAGCAAGAAAATGGTATTATTAGACAGCATTAACACTTAAACTCTAGGCTGATCAAACTCAGCAACTCATTGGTATTATTTAGTCATTTAGAGCTTTGTTGTCGATGTTTTGAAGACCTCTCTAAGCACAAGACAGAGTCAGGCTATCAGATAAAACCTTAAAACAGAGAAGCTCCTCCTCATACACAAATAACACAATTTCAGTTTAATTTTGCTGATAGATTATTTAAAAAATATACATATACCAGTATTTTTGATACAATAAAAGCCAGATGTAGATTCTACTTACTCCTGGGGGATTTTGTCTTTGTTATCACACACCAGCACTGCAGAGCAAAAGGAGAACAGCAGCAGAATTTCTTTCTCCCTGTCAAACATTTTACCTTGGTACTGTCAAGCAGGACTTCTGGTATATCAGCATGGGCTAATTAAGAATATGTTTTCATCAATTATACTTTAAATCAATTGCTTTACATATCTTTACCCCGCTTCATGTTTAATTGCATCCTAAACCACAAAAATGTGATTGTTTCATTGCCTCACATTCCTCTCTGCCATGAAACATCTCCATGGATTCTTTTTTTTTCCCATTATCTCTTTATGGGAAGCTAAAAGCGATGACAAACGAACACACTAATAAAGGGAAAGAAAATTATTTATATATTCAGGTTCTACATTCAATCAAAGTTGGATAATCTTGTCCTATTTTTAGCACAATCTGAACTCCCCTGAGTAGAAAACTGGCATTTAACAAATGCTGGAACTGTAAAAAGGACAAAAAACTGAGCATTTGATGTCAGGCTTTTCTTGATAAAATCCTTCAGGAGAAAAAAAAGGAAGATTAATAGTCTGTGAGTATTGCAATGAAAGAACCCGGAATATCTGGTTTAGAATATCTATTTTAATTATCAACGTCAACTATGGGTTGAGAGCTATATTTAAACCACACTATAATTATAATAAAACAGACTCATTTCATCTTTTTCAGGACGAGAGTTACACATGTGACAGATTTAAAAGAATTCCTGAGAAACTAACTATGGACAGGAGTAAAACTGAGCCTGTGTTCAAGTGCTTTGTGGCTTCAAGACTATGATTCATTATTGGATGAAAAAGTAAGGCTTTTAACCAAACTATTTATGCACTGGAAAACCTGATTTCCAGATTTTAAATTTTACAGCCGCAGCTCATAAAACAAATCAGAATAGGAGTGTTTCACTTCATAAAAGAGAAATGAACGTTTCAAGCTTCTGTTTAGGACTTCATGTTACATTTACAAAGAAGCCTTTAAGTCTGCAAAGAAAGAAAAACTTTTTTTCACACACATGAAAAAAATTTGTCAGTATTTTGTCCCCCTACAGATTTACTTTTCACATTTTTTCACTATAACAGCTTGCAAAACGTTAACCCCAATTCTCCTCATACTGGTTGGTTTTTTTTTTTTTTTTTTTTGGGTCAGCCAGAAACATGCTCTGTTCTGCCAAGGAGGAAATAAATGTTGTCACTAGTGAAATAAAAAGACATTTGTACTTTTGTAATGTTTATATTTTTCTGTGTTTGATAAGCAGACACGCCCTAAACTTCCACCAGTGAAGTGTTTTAGCAGCAGCCAACATTCCCTAACAACACCAGATCTGTGGATTTTTGACAGCATTGGTACTTTCTGGCAGATGGGTAATTTTTTACTCTGTGTCTTCAGTATATTGAATTAATTCCCCCCAAATCCTCATCTCCTTTAGAACAACTTCCTTAAATACTGATTTTTTATTGGAAGACTGAGTGGGACGTGGTTTTATTTCTTTACCAGACAGATTTCTGGGCTATGGCATCAGATGAGGTGGCAATCCATCACAAGATATTATCTTTAGTTATAGAACATCATTAATCTACAAAAAATAATTAAAATCCTTCCAATTATCAGAAAGAGTTAAAATGATCCTATCCTGAACCCAGGCTTGTTGGAATTCTAACTGCAACAACAAAGCAAGTACCAAAATAAGAAAGATTATTTAAATCTATTTAATTCTGCAGAATGGGTTCCATGGAGCAGAACAAATGAAATGAAACAGTTGGAGTGCCATTACTGCCATTACAGGTCTCATTATTCTTTTCAAGATAAACATCCATATTAGGGATGACTCTAACACGGGCAGACATTCCTACTGGAATACGAACTCCATCTGAGGGCTCAAATCCCTGTCTAGATTCGCAATGAAAATGTTCACACTGATTTATCTGTTGCAGAACTGCAGCTGGGTTGCTTTTATTGATTAGCAGCATCCTTTATTTCAGCTCTGCGGCCTCTTAATGAGCAAAGCAGAACTTGGGAAGCAGGGCAGATGCCCCAGGAACGGCCACTGTTGGAGTGACAAGGACTGATGAACAGATCTACTCTATTTTATATGTCATTTACACTGATCTATCTCACCACTGCCCCGACTGAACACTGCCATAGGAATGTTGAGCCAAACTGATGTACAAACCACAACTCTGGAACTTTCAAGCAGCAAATAAGGTCACTTAATAAAACCAAATGCACAGTGCCAGGTTTGGAGTGGCGGAGGACACTGGCAGGTGAAGCAGCTTGGATTTATTTCCCTATGTTAATCATAGGATTTCTCAAAAAGTCATAATTACAATTAGTGCTTGGAAAATTTGTGTTGCTTCAGGTCCTCTGTCCAACCTAACCCTGAGCATTTCCGAAAATGGGGCATTCATTCAGTGGAAAGATTTATTTGGAAGCTGGAGAAATCTCTTTTCCTTCTTCCTTGTAAAATCTGCTGTGCCCTTAACTAAAATCTTCATGGACTAAAATCTCTTTGTGTTCTACCAACCAGCAGCTGCCCACGGAGCAGTTGAGAACTTGCTCCCAGCTGCAGAGGGGCTGTGCTCTGTGCCTTTATACAACTAAAACCACATCTCTTTGCTCCAATATTCCTACATGAGGGAAACATTCCAAGGCAGAGTCAGAAACACTGTTTAAATTGCCACTGAAGTAAAGAAAATTATATTTGCTGAGATCTGGCTTTAACAAAAATTGTCAATTACCACTTTGTTGCAAATCACTCTCGCTTTACACCACCACCAGTGAGCTTTGCTGATACTCATTTCATTCTACAGCCTTAAATGCACAAGAGACTGCCTTTCTTCCAGCTATAAAATTTCATATTATTTCATTTCCTATACTGGATTATATCCTCCCATTTATTTACTCATTTTAGAATAAAATTGGATGTTTTGAAAGCACAGGATTGAGAATATCCATCAGTAATCTTTCCACAAAGCAAGACAAAATTTGTACTTCCCATAAATGTGAGGCCTCAATGATCCCCCAAACAAATCCAATTGACTGAAAATTGAAGGTTTCACCAATGGACCAAGAAGAAGTGTTTAAAAAAAAAGTCTTTCCATCATAGGAAAAGCCAGGCACAAGCATGCTCTGCTTTACTCCAAGGAACCCTGGTGAGTTTTTAAGCCACTTCTTACAGATCTTACCAAGAAACTGGTACAGAAGTTCTCATTTCCTGGGAGCACTTAAAATGCCACGGATTTTGAAGCCCAAATGCCCGATGGAACTGCAGGAGCTGGAAATTCCAGAGTACCCCAGAGCAGTTTGTGTTTCATGTGTAAAAGAAAGGTGGGAGAGTGAGAACAGAGGTTTCCTACCATAGTAAGTGAGACGTCCCCTTGCAACGTTTTTCCCCCTGGAATTTTCGGTGATACATTCATACAGCCCTGCGTCCTCCTGTTGGAAATTAGGGATTTCAATCATGCCATTGGATTTCCTCAGCTTTATTTTACTTGGAAATGGCAGCCCGTCAGTTCTTCTCCAGTTAATCTGAGGCACAGGGCTAAAGAGAGAGTAATGAGATTTTGAACAGTTTTGCTTAAAGTCCTTGATTGTCATAATGAGATACTTAAAGCAAACGAAATTCAGCAGTGACTTACAGGCTGTGTTAAAAGCAGTAATCACACTGTACATGACAGATGGTCAGACACTCTGGCACCTGATTTGCATTCACTGCTGATTCCTACGCTGCATTTGTGGTACCAAATTCGTCAGGAGTAACTTTGCCAACGCCCAATAATTGCAAAATTTCTTGTAAATCAGCACCGGCCTCCCCGGAGGATGGGTGAGATCTACCAGTGGCTTCCATGGAGGGAGACTCCAGGCAAGTCTTTTGAAATTGCCATCCTCCAGCAGCCTTTTATTCCCTGATTTGCAAACTTTCCCCCTCCCCTCACCAGGGAGCCAAAGCAATAGTGTGTGATCAAGTTATCAGTCTGATATGGGCACCTGACAAAGCTGCCTGCAAACAAACCACACACTGGTAAATACATTTACAGAAACAGAAATGCATTCTCAGATCATCTGTGAAAGAGGAAAGATATCAGTTGTGAGTGAAGCATCATTCAGAGGAGAAATGCATTTTAATCTTTATTTTGGCTATAAAGGAAGAACAATATTATGAAAGCATCAAGTACGTTTAAGAGGAAAATTCAGACAACATTGTCACAGACTTGAACACCATTTTCTCGCACAGAGAATAGAGACTTAGTTCAAAGGTCATATGCAAAATCACACCGAATCTATGCAATTTGAAATGACATGTAAATTCCTGTGCTGCCAACACACACATCTTAATTCTAAACAAAATCAAAATATACTCCAGGACTCTTTGCCCCCTTATTTAAAGGCAGGAGTTGTGATGACCAAAATCAGGTCTTCGGAAAACACCAGAACTACTGCCAGAACCCCACATCTCTCGTGCAGGTGAATCCTAAGGTGCTTCCACTTTCAGTGAAGATGAAAACTTACTTTCCTAGGGCAAAGCATTCCAGCTTCACAGTGGAGCCTTTGGCTGCTGGGAGCGTCTCAGGGAACTGAACTTCTATTTTGGGCTCATATTCTCCCATCACACCTATGGGAAACAATTGAGAAGGTGAATTTTTGAAGGTGACTTTTAAAGTCTTTTTTTTCTCTCTTTTGCAATTCAAAAGCAAGTTCACGTCTCTCACACTCCGCTTATAAAGGGAAGCACAGTGAAATCAGGGACAGAGGAAGGGAGCATGCAACAGAGTTTGTCTTTGTAGAAAGCAACCAGTGTTTGGACAACACATGAGAATTTATGGTGCTAATGCCATGATGATTTTTTGCCTTTTCTATATACCCCTTTTTATAAACTCTTTTATATAGCTTTTATGTGTTCTCAGTGCTTTTAGCCCACATATTTCTAATTCCTCCGGTTTGATAACTCACACAGACCCAACATTCCATTAAGCCAGGAGACCAAACATCCTGGAAGCCTCGCAGCTGGGGGTCAGAGAGCCCCAGACACCAAGGTCCTCTCCAGAACACATTCTGTAAACTCAGCTAGGCCCGTCCAGGGGGAAGGTTCCTCGGATGAGGGGTTCAGTGGAGCCTCTCCCTGGGGAATCTCTGCCAGCTGTGCTGATTGCCAAGGCCTAGAACTGGATGTGGGGTGTATGGTGGGGGTGCATTTCGGTGTGCGCTGCTCAGCGCATTGCCCCCGGGCGGAGAGAGCACCTCAAGGATCCTGAAATAAACACCCAGGTGAACCCCTTCTCCCTTCTAACCGTGTCTGGCTCGGATTTTAAGACCAGGGAAAGGCAACAGCGCAAGAGCCAAAATCTCTGAGCAACGGCTGGAATTATCCCTGATTCCCGGGGATTCCCTGGCTCCAGGGTGGCCGTACCGTCCGTGCGCAGCACCAGGGGCGTGGGGGAGCCCAGCACGTGGCTGTTGGTGGCCGTGCTGGTCACCACACACGTGTAGTTGCCCACGTCCGACGGCTCCACCTTGGCTATGTAGAGGTGTCCCGTCTCCTGGGACACGAAGCGCCGGCTGTCCTCCTGCACGAACGAGGGGTACTCGTTGAAGATCCAAGCAAACGACAAGTCTGGGTGGGAAAAAAACACAAGCAAAGGGTTTTTTCCCCCTTTTTTTTTTCCTTCCGAGATCAGGTTATTACTGTATTTTACAGCAGTGTGTTATATACAATACTTTATTGGGTAACAGAGCCAATGACTGAGAAAAACGGATTTTAAAGAGTACCAGAAAGTAGCAACCCCCTTCATTTTTCATTTTTTTCACCAAATCCCCATCTCCTCCAGCAGAAGAAAAAAGGTGAAAGAAATCCAGACTGTTAGGGTTTTGTTTAAATCTCCTTTTTATTTTTTCTCTGAAATTCAATATGCACAGAAATAGGAGCAGACAGCAAAAACGAGACCAAACTTTGCTAAAACGGAAAGATTATTCATTCAGTAGCTGCTTAACTGCTCAGCCAGATGCTTAGCAGGTAGAAACAGGACAGGAGTATCCACGTGCTAAGAATGTCAGAAGAAGCCTGAATTCCCTGTAGGGCTCATCACACAGCAAAACTATTTTTTCATACAAAAATCCATAAAAACTCTGTTAAAAAAATTTCTGTAAGGTATAGCAAAGCAGCCCTTGCTACCATCCATTAGGATTATTTGAAAGAAAAAAACCCCACACCTCAAAAAAACTAAGAGATTTGGCAAAAAAATCCACTAAATTTGTTTTGTTTCCTGAGCATCACTCCGAGCTTTGTGTCCAATTTTAATTGGCAAAAGCCCCTTCCTGTGCGAAGCCACGTGTTTGTCTCATTCATTTCCTACAGGATCAAAGGAAATACATTTTTAATGGTGTTCCACGCAAGGAATAATTTTTCACCCACGTGCCGTTTATACAGAGATTACAGCTTCTGGAGGCGCTAATTAGCGCTGATTACAGCTTGATTGACCTCTCTTGGTGTTACAGTGTCTGCAGCACTGCCCCTGCCCCCACGAAATGGAGATGAGCCCTTCCTGCACAGCTTTAATTTGAAGGTGCACAAATTTGGGTGCATCATGAAATGGAGAGATGACACTTCCTGAACCCTCAGCATCTCCCCAGACTGCCAAAGCCAACAGGACAATTTAACACAAGGTAAGAGAGACTGTGCAGGTGAGAAAAACACTCAATAAATGAAATTATTAAAATATTTATGGGCTGCCTAATGCAAAAAGGGCATCAAATGAAATGGCTGATCATTAAACTGCTTTTAATTTTCTTCTATCAATATTTAAACCTCTTCCATTAAGATAATTTTGCAGCAACGGCGTGTGCCAACCATTAACAGGCTCAGGACTCTGCTCGGGAGTTGAACTTCTGTCATATATAGAAATATTTACTGTCAGAAACAGACAGAACCATTAGGAGGAAAAAACCTGTAAGATCATCACCCCTGCAGACCTGCAGCACCTCCTCAGGAGGAACAATGGCTCTCACCACAATTCCTCCCTCCAGAACTCGAGAGGTGCAGTTAATTTATGGAAAGGAAGGCCAGCAAGGCTTTGCCAGGAAACAGTGGGGGAATTAGTGCAGTGGGAAGCATGAAATCATTTAGAGAAAAAAGAGAGTACACCTGAGGAGTTTAAGGGGACTATACGGTCTTAGGGAGCAAGCTGTGTATCTTCCTTCTAAACGGGAAAGGCTAGAAAACAGAAGAGAACTCTTTCTGCAGGAGAGCTGGGTGGAGAGGTGATCACAGGGCTGAGGGAGAGGCTGCACGCCAAGTTAGGCACCAAAAAAACCCATTTTCAGCTCCACACCAAACTCAGACACCCACAAGACACGGCAGTGGGTGATACCAGGCTTTCTGGTTCTGGTATTTATTGAGCTCCTTGTGTTTTCTTGCTCTAAATATTATTTTATGCTTAAAAAAAAAAGGAGAAAATGAAAAGAATATGTCTAAAACTGTGCAAGGGGATGGAGAGATTTGGAAAATAAGCAGCTTCATTTCATTCCTATGGTATCAGGTTAAGTCAAGAGTAAACCCACTGAAATCAGTCACTGGGATTATGGAAGCCATGAGAAGTGTATTCCAGTTTAACTGGATCCTCCAACAGCCTATGAATAAACACTCCTGGAAACCCAATTCCCCATCCAACACATATTTTCATTGACTCTCTTGAAAAAGGCCAGGGCATTTCTTTCCCTGTGCCCCACAACCACCACCTCCTTTTATATTTATTGTCCTTTACAAAATCATATTCTTATTTTCCAAAATGAAAAAAAAAGAAAAAAAAATCATATTAAACAACTTGTGGTGTGATTTATTATGTTTATACCATTTGCCTGTTGCTGATCTTAGGGCACCTCCAGGGACACAAACTCACTCCCTTTCTGTCAATTACAAGTTTTCAGTTGATTTTCTGTTATAAATGGAAGTAATATGTCTCTCCTGGGCTTCCTCTGAGTTCTAAGACTTTGCTTTCCAATGCATTTTTTCCTCATTTGGTGACCATACATGGATAAGGTGTTGGAAATTACAGTTATTACTCAATTTTTATTTGTTTACTACATCTTGGTTGGCGGTTTCTCTTTATTTTGCATTATTTGATTATTATTTACTGTGCAGTCTCCAACACACTCAGCATGTTCTCACCGTTCCAGGCCTTTTGTGCACCTAAGTGCTCAATTAAAAAATGCTTATAAAATTACCTGCCATTTTTAAACCTGAATTCTTGAAGAACTTCAACAATTAAATCACCATGGCCTTTGAGGTTTACCAGGGTCATTTCCTGCCATTTATGAACCTTAAAAAACCCCAAATTACTGTTGCTAAAGGAACATAATGGGGTAAAATCCACACTTTTACTGGTTTTTAACTATGTTCAAAGTCAAGCCTTAAGTTTATGCACATCCTTTTGAAAATATGGCTTTAAATTATATTACACATTTCTTTTAAGTGAGACTGCAACGCTTCACTGGGAGATCCTTTACAGAACCAGGGTGATTTTACTGCTTATAAATAGAATTTAAGTGACAACAGCAGTGGTGGAAATCCAGAACTGTAATTAAATTCAGGAAGTTGGCCAAGCAGAAATTTTGAGGGGGAAAAAGGCACATAAACCTATGATCTAAAGGAGAAGGACAATTCATAAAGTTCATTTTATCCACTCTTTGCATAATTAATGTCAGCTCTTGCTCCTTGTCTTCTGGGCCATCACTGCTCTACACCGGCTTAATACTGACCTGCCAGCCCCATAATTCACACCTAAATGAGACTTCTAAAACAGCCACAGGTAAGTGATGTGAACAATATTCTTCTGAAACAGATTTAAAATGTTCAAAACTGACTGGATTTGAATTAGCCAAGTGGGTGTTTCCACAAATAAACCTGGTAAGAAATGAAAATTCTTGATTTGGGGGTGCATGGAACTGACTGAACAATACTTAGAGGTTAAAAAAACTCAAAAAAATAAAAAACCCTTACCGAACAGAAAGAAACCCACCAAAACATAAAGAAGTTTCATGTCAATCACTGATACTCAAATTCTAATTATTTCATGCACTTCTCCAGTTCTGATTTTACAATATTCTGTAGCAGAGACACAAGGGGAAGCTGAAATATCCTGGTATTTTGTGTCTCCAACTGGCTCTCTGCCTATCCCACAGGATGGCACGTGGCTCCTGGAAAACTGTTTGCAAGAAAGCAATCAGACAGAATTTAGCAATGACAGAAACTGCAATTAAAACATGGAAATCTGCAGCAAACAGCTATTTTGAATGATCTACCTTAGGTTTAAAATAATGGAAAAGTAACACTGATTTTGAGAGGATAATGACAGACTCCATAATTACGGCAGAAACCAATTAGTTCATCATTTGGCCCAATCTCAGCTCAAACTGTGATGAAATGGCAGAAAAGGGAGCAAAGTCTCTTGTTTGTAGATGAGCATCACTCGGGAGGGAGGGAGGGAGGAGCTCTGAGAGCTCACTCTGAGCATTCACATTGGGTTTTGTGGGACAACCACCCACAAAAATGTCCATTTATCACCACTGCCACAGCTCTGTCTGTCTGCACAGGAACCTCTGGGGAAGTGCAAACAAATTACTTACAAGCAGGAAATTAATTAATGAGGTAAAAATGCGTTAAGATCCCAGAGGATGCTCTTGGGTGCAAACTGTCCTCACCTCCCTGCAGGCAAATCCTTGGGTTACACTGCTGTGGGACTGGGATACTGGAATGTGAGTGCCCCCAGGGGTATAATTTGTTTTATTTTACGTAAATTACCTTCAAACTTCCCCTTAATACTTTTCCTTTCTTACTTGGGCCAACTTTCCTGCACTTAGTTCACCACCCTGAATGCCCCATCCTCCCCTGGGCAAGCCCCCAGTACCAGCTGCTCTTGGTAATCCTTTCTCTGTGCCATAAAACAAGTAACATCTCCCCCATTTCTTCTGGCAAACGTTAAAGGTCGCTTTCCAAATAAAAATCTTCTGCACTGGAGGCGTAAGACAAGGTGTTTATGTGCTCCCATAACGTGTGTGTAAACTGGAGTTTAAAATGTCACGAGGTGCCACTGTCAGGAATGGCATCATTTAGGCAATGAAAAAACAGTTTAGAATTTTATTTGAGATAAACTGTACATAATTTCAAGGGTTTAGGGTCTATTCTTGCACACCAGAAATTAAAAACTATGCTAGGTTATGTCCAGCTGGGAACAACCTAGGATAAAAAACAAACACACCAAAGCTCAGACTGTGCATTTCTAAGGGGGATCCTGGGCTGCTGGCATTCCAGCAACTCTATCACTGATAATGAAAAAGTCTTTAGCCGCAGTCACACTTCAGAGAACAAACTGTGGGTTGGCAGTTTACTTTTTGTTAATGTCCTCTGTATAAAAATAATGACAATTACAAAACCACTATGGCAGGGCTTGAATTGTGACCACAGGAGCAAGGTGAGATGATCTGGTTAAAATAGGTGCAGTGTTTTCCCAGCCACTGAAATTTCACCTGAACTCTGCAGAATAACTCTTTTTGTATGAACAAAAATTCAGCCAAATGTAAATTGCAGGATGGGAATGCAAGTAGAGCTACAAAAAGTGAAGAACGTATCCCGAGAAAACAATTTTATTCCAGAGTATAACGGCAACGTTCTGATTTGAAACTAATGTATAACATTAATTGTTTTGGCATAAAAGGTGAATTATTTTATAGCTACAATATACCAGATCAATTTTCAGCCTGCTGTGCAGGTAATCAGGCATGCAACTTCTGTGTATGGAACAGCCCAGAACAACGAGAGCAGCATGAGACACACACAAAATATCTTACAATTTCAATCTACTCATTTAATGAGAATATTGAAATGTTTCAGCTGAAGTTGCAAGGTTCCTACTTCAGGCTAAAACCTAATTTTCATTTTTAAATGGAATAGGGGAAGAGTCCACTCGTTCTTCTGATTTTGGAATGAGCTCCAGTTTGATGTAAAAACAGAGGCAATTCTTCAAACGTGGTAAAGTGTGTTTTTCTCTGCTGTCCCCTCAGCCACAGAACTGGCCAAGAGGTAACTGCACACACGGATCTGTCACCTGTGCTCAGCTGCCACAGGGATGTAAAACAGCCCTAAAGGTCACCTGTTCCCTACACTTAATAACTGGTGGAGCTTTCTAAGTCTTTCAAAGCAGGGTTAAAAGCATCGCTCACCACTGTAGTTAAAACACCAACATTTCTAAGCTCATCCTTGGGAAACAGATGTTCCAGAGTGGCAGCTGATTTCTTCATTAACACCAAACCCCCTCATGGTAAGTCCAATTCCACGGAGCACGTTCCCTGGAGAAGGGCTCAGCACGTGGCCCTGCCTGCTGGAGAGGGACCATTAGCCAGGGGCAGCTTTCAGACTGAACATGACCTTTTAATAGCAAAGTGCTCCTCAGCTGGCAGGTTAAATGTTCCTTGGTGCTCCCAAGGAAGCCCAGATGTTAATGAGAGCCTGACAAAATGGCTCTGCTGCCCTTGGGTTCCAGTGCTGAATAAAAAACCCCACTGCGCTTCCCCTGGAGCTGTGCGGGAAGGAGACGGATTCGTGTCTCTTTATCACATTTCTGCACTAACTGTTCCAGACTCGCTGTGTCATTCCAAGTGTCCTGGCTCTGAGCACACTGCTCCCACTCTGGAAGCAGGCAGAAGAGTAAGAAAGTGCTTTAGGAAGCAATATGTAAATACATCCCCATTAGCCATATCCATTTCAAGTGACAAATTGTTCTTTTAATCACCTCCCTAGAACTTTACATTTAATTGCTGAGAGCATTTCCAGAACTCTGTTGTGCTTTTTCAATAGCTGGAAGTATTTTAAATTGCTTCCTGCCTATAATAATTTTGAGGATAAAAGGGCGATAGTTTAGTTTATTGCTGAACTAAAATAAATCTGATTTCTTGTGAATGTTAAATATTAGGCACATAAAATAAAGGAAACAAATGAAAATACCCAGGAGTCAATTTTCAAAGTAAAGCACCAATATTTATACATGGAAGCAGTAATTAGTCACACTTTCATGTGGTACTCTCGCACTCTTTTAGGAGAAGGTACTTGATAAAACCCCTGTGAAAAACACAAAATTCCTCTCAGCACTCTTGTTCTGAGTGCTGGGATCAGCTGGGACTGTGTGCTGGGACCGCAGCCATCTCCCTCCTGCCTCTTCCTAATCAATTACCCTGTTGCCAAAATAAAACCCAAATATTTTAGTAGAGAAGATAATAAAGAGCTGGAGGAGAAATACCCCACAGTCACAATTTAGGTATAAAAATAAATTTGGTGGAGAGTTATTTCCTCCAATTTTCTCCTCTTTTCCCCAAGGCACGACTGAGATACCTGGGACTGGGTAAGTGAAATGGTTCAACCTGAAATTTTTTCTTGCAATTTGGTTCTTCCTAATCTACCTCTCCCTCTTTCCATCCCCCCATTCTTCCAAGGGATATCCCACAAAGCAACATGGCGTTTAAAGAGTTCTGTAAGATTTTGAGGTAAGAAACTGCTAAAAGCTCAGTTATACACCTCTGTGTCAGCTTAAAAACTATCAAGTAACTGGGGATGGAGCACAAATATATAAATAAGATATATTAATTTCAGCCTGGATTACCTCAGCCTGGAACACAGGTTTATGGAAAGAAAAAAGTGCTTCAGAAAAGCTGCATGTGACAAAGTGCATAGCAGAGTGTCTCTGCAGCATTGGTTTGGTAGTGGTGGTGAAAATAATGCTCCGGCAGATAGAAATCATTGGAAAATCCAGCTGGGAACATGGATTATTTTCCCTCATACGGACAAATATAAGCGTCTCTCAGGTACCATTTCATTTCAAACTGTCAGCTGAAATTTGTGCAGATGATGATGATGACACCAGCAGGACCATTGAAAAATATGTTTTTAAATAAAAATGCCATTTCTCCTTGGCAGACTGAAAGAGCACAAGAACACTATGGCACCCTTTTTAAGGCCATTGCTCTTACAATATTCAAGGTACCGCTCTCCTTAGAATGGATTTTTGTGCAAAAATCTCTGCAAGTGTGATTTATTGCTCAGGCCCAGATGTGTGTCATCCACAACCTGCAACGAAAGCAGAAAGCAAAGGTGCAAACCCAGGATGGTTTTCACCTCCTGAAAGGGGAGTTTAATGGGATATTAAGAAGAAATTTTTTACTCAGAGGGAGGTGAGGCCCTGGCACAGGGTGCCCAGAGAAGCTGTGGCTGCCCCTGGATCCCTGGCAGTGTCCAAGGCCAGGTTGGACGGGGCTTGGAGCAGCCTGGGACAGTGGAAGGGGGTGGAATCAGATCTTTAAGGTCTCTTCCAACCCCAACCTTTCTACAATGCTATGAAAACACAGATGTGCAGCAGAAAAGAAATCATATTCTAGAGTTCCACTTGTTTAACTTTGCTTTGCTTTAAAGGTATGAAATGTTTCCAAAGCCAAATATGTACAATTAATTTAACTTATAGTTCCCTGAAAACCAGCACATTGCTATTCAGGAGTTCCAGAAGAGAAGTAATCAGAGCATCCAAATATTTCTGGCATCTGAGACTCTTTCCATGTCATGTTATTCATGAAGCAGAGCCCTGCTGGAACTTGCAGGTCTCCAAATGGCAATACAAGAGACACGAGCAAAAATTTGCAAGTCTAAACACTCGTTTGGAACAGACATGACATTATTCAGTGAAGGATTTGTCATGGCAAACACTGAGCAATAAATTGGGATCTATTTTTCCATGATCTAATATTATTTCCTATCAGCATGTCACAACTCTGACACAATACGCTGTGAGCTGAACTGATCCCTGTCCCTCAAATCCAGTCTTGTTTATGGATTGAGCCTACATTTATCAGGGAATGATATGAAGAGAGAGGACATGTTCTTGCTGCTTTATCCATGTAGGAACATCCCTGCCATACTGTATGAAACAGGAACACAGAGCACACAAGGCTAATTAGGAATTTAAGACAAGCAGAATTTCCTTGCAATTTCCAAGCGACAACTCGTCAGCTCCACAGAATTACTGTTACTTATTTAAATTCTCCTGGGTCATGGTCACGTTCCCCATGGGAATAATGTAGCAGGAAGCACACCAATGTAAAACTAATGTCGAGTTTTTCCAGGCAAACTAAAATTTGTTGAAATGTTCAAATAACCATCGAGCAAACCTTTACTTGTACCATTGAAAATCATCCTTTTCTCTGTATCTAAAGCAGCTTTAAACCACCCCAGACAACATAAAAGGACTATGCCTCATTGCCTCCTCCTCTCTCGATGAGCAGAAATACCTCATAAATCCAAAATCAATGCCAAATGAGGGAAAACTGACTGTACTAAACAAATATAAATCACAATATACAGAAACAGAAATAACAGCTGAAGACAAGCTACACAATAATCACAATCCAGTACAGTAGTAACAGGAGGTAAAACCCTACAGGAACTTGCAGATTTGCTTTACTGAGAGCTTTGTCACTCGTTAGATACCAATTCTGGAACAAAATCAATAGCAGAGAAAAATCATTTTTAGATCTCCATATGTCTAGCCTTTTCCATTCTTGGCAGAATGGGAAAAAATTAGCATCACATGAATGTTTTTTAACCAGCTGCACATTAACTGTGTCCAACATTAAGTTTGGGTATTGAGATGTCTGTTGGATCGACAGCCCTTTAAAAATATTAAAGACATAACAGTAACACAGTAAAAAGTCCTAACAGCTGTAGAGATTTCAATGCAATTTAAAGGTCGTAACAACTGGAAGAGTAGCAGGAGAGCTACATAAATCCATTCTTGATGTCATTCTATCTTTTGAATATGTGGGTGAGATGATTTACTGGTCTTCTGTGGCAAAAAAAGGGTATTTTAACAGGTTCCCTGCCACAGAATGAAAAGATCCACAAGTATGGCCATGCAGAACGATGACAGATGACCATCTTAATTATCCAAACATCACTGCTCAATTATGACACAACTTAGACTGTTTAACACAAAATCAGGCTGGATCAGAAAAATATTTGAGGGGGAAAGTCTTCACACTCAAAGCCAGTCATTTACCAAATCTTCCACTCAGTAAACCCCAAAGAAGATTGCTAAAAAAAGGGAATTTTATTTTCTTAGCCAGAACGGGGAAATGTGGTAACTCTAAATAACATATTGGAGTGGTTTGTGATTTGTAAATGGAGTTTCATTGTTGGTTTAAATGCTGGATGTCCACACCTGAATGGAGCTGGAACTGCACACTCCAAGAGGACAAAACCACTGCAAACTGCAGGAATAATTTGCTCCCCGTTGAAAAGGGACATTCATATGACTTATGTAAATATCTGTGCCTAAGATAAGCAAGGAAAAAATATGATAAATTGTAGAAGGGAAGCAATTTGCTTTTTCCATATTATGAACTGGTGTTTCTTTGAGGATGAACGCTGGTTTCTATTGTAACTGGAATGATGTACAGGGAGGAACAATCACTACTTAATCAAGTCTCTTCTTGCAAACTCCTTATAGAGAATGCAAGAAATAAGTGCAATTAAGTTAGCCAGATCTTAGAAACTGCACAACATGCCAGAAAACAAAAGCAGAGTATTTTGGGGGCTACAGAGGGAGAGGAAACAAGCTGGTGGAGAAGGGTTTCAGAATTAGCATTGTGTGGAATTATTTAATAGCTCAGCACAATAAATACAGAATCAAAGTAAGAAAAAAAAATAGTCAGATCAGTGATCTGGAAAGGGCTGAACATCCCTCAGGCCAGGTCAGCTGTTCCTAAACCATCCCTGCTCTTCCTAACAAAGGACTTCTGCTTTCTGGCTGGGTGTTTTATCCCAGACCTCCTGCCCTGAATCCCGCCCAGTCTGACCCAGGGGCACTGCGTGTTTGATGTCACCCTGCTACAGCTTTATTTCAGTCAAGAAAGGAGGAGAAGGATTTTTTTTCCCCACCTTGCTCCACGTGTCCTGAAAACTTTAACAGTTAATCCTCCAACTCTCAGACAAAGCCAAGGATGTGAAATAATTCTGGTACCAGTTCTCAACCCCATTTGGTAATTCTGGGAGCGCTCAGCTCTGTTTTTTTGCACGAGTACCACAATTAGTGTGGGGGTGTCAATCATCTCCCATCTGCTGCCTGCAAAAGGAATTCTCACCTCTTCCAACCACTGCTCTCAGCAACATGAGCATGTTTGGCATCACCTCCTGTTCCACACCTCAAACTCAACCCTTGCCAGAGTCAGGCAGAGCTGCCTCAGCTTGGCCATCACCTCTGGGTGTAAACCCACACACAGGACACAGCTGTAGGAACAGCTGGGGGAAATTCAGACTTTGGACTGCATCTAGAAGCAAAATTTCATCATTCTAATTCTTATAGATAGCTGGGAGAATGACCCATTTTCTCAGCTGCTGAAAGACAAAGCTGTTGTAAGGCTATAAAGATGATTTAAGAGTATGTATCAGTTTAGAGGGAAAAAAATTCTGCAAGCTCAGACAGTTGTAAAATTGCCACTTTATGGCTGTGTCTGCTTGGACTCTGCCGAATTTATGAGGCCCCAATACCTATATTATTGAATATCATGTCTAGCCTCTATTACCTTGTCTTTGCAATCAAAGCTAATGTTTAACATCACAGCCCTTCAATAACGACACTCCGTATCAATTAAAAACAATAAAACCAGCTCCTTTCAAATATGACTTGAGGCTCAATAGCAATTAGTCAAAGACTGAAGATGCAGAATGAGGGATGAAATGTACTTGCAATTTTTGGTCCATCAAGAATCCATATATCCACTTTTCTCACCCCCTCAGTACAGGAGTGGTTTAAATTACACAGCATCATTCCATCACACCACAGAATGTCTTGATTGCAAGAACACAGGCAGACACCAGCACTGTTAAAGACAACAATCTCCTCTCTGCAACTGTCTGCTCACGGGGAAAACTGGATTCATCGAGGCTCAGCGATTGTGAAATTGGGCAGAATGTAACTCCAGAAGATACTCCATTAATTACAGGCAATACCATAAAAATCAGACACATTAAGTGCACAGAAATTACTAGGAACTAGAAAGGCAATTCAAGATAAAAGTAAATCCCCTTAAGTACTTCCCTCCCCCTCCTTTGTTTTTGGTTTCTTTCTCCCTGCACTTACTTCAGAACCTGGATTTCGTTCTTTTCTGTAGTTTAGCACTTCCAGGGACCTTGCCCAGCCCATGAGCCCCGAGGGTCCCTTACCTCCTGCCCGGGGGGGTGTCCCACAGAGCAGCACGACCCCCTGGCCCTCCCGCACCGACACCGCGCTCCTCATCTTCGTCCTGGAGTTCTCCACATCTGCGAGGGAAACAGAGCTGGGTATCAGCAAACGGGATGTCAACAGGAGATTCGCATTCTCAAATCCACATCTCTTAGCATGCAACGGAACCCAGCAAGTTCAGTGCAGCAGCTGCAGAAGGAAAGGCTGCTCAGCACGAGGGAGGATGACAGAATCAGGGCTGAAGGGAACTAATCTGCTGCGAGGTAACTGAACAGATCCCATGGCTAATTTTGTTCTTATGCCTGGCTTCTGCAACCCTGATTTTGATAACCAAAAAGGAGCCAATGAGCGTGACTTAAAAATAGGTCCTGAAGCCACTGTTTCTTTGGAAATGAAGGCTATGATGAAAACAGCATCAAGATCCCCCCGAGCTCCCCCATCCAACTGTAAAGTAACATTAATAACAGCTATTCAGAAAACAGACATAGATCTTTCCAAAGAGAAAAGAACCTCCTGGACCATATTCCTGCAGGAGAATCCCCTGGAACACCACTAAGCCAGAGCTTTGTACCTCAGCGTGCTGACCCAGTGCTCTGCTCTGACTGGCCTCAGGTCTTTGGGATTATTTTAAGCTGTGTAAGGATCACAGGAGACCCTGAGGTGGAAGGGATCCACAAGTATTATTGAGTCCATCTCCGGCCTTGCACAGGACACCCCAAAAATCACACACAGCATTGTCCAGACACTTCTTGGGGGGAAAAAAATGCTTCAGAGTATCCATAAATGCAAATGTTTTATCAGAAATTTACACTGGCTTTCCCTCTAACTGGTGAGTCAAGACCCAAGAAAGTAGGGCTTCATTATACCCTTAAACTAAGCTAAATATAACATGCCATACAAACCAAGACCAAAGTCCCACACTAACAAAGGCTTTTCCATAAATAAACCACATATTTTTCCATAACTGAACAGAAGGCAATTTAAAAAAAACCATATTTGTTTATAACCTGTTGTATAGGACACTAAACTAACAACAGTCTTTAAATAAGGCTGTCTTTATAACCAAACATAATAGGAGTAGTGAGTTGACCAACAGTAGCTATTTCCCCAAAATACAGCATTTTTTATTACCGCAAAGCAACAGCTGTTACAGTGAGAACACTGAGTAAGAGCGATTATAATTTCAATGCTTCCTTTAAAAAAATGCTGCAGTAAGAGAGTGTTGTACAACCCTTGGTTAGTGCACGTGAAGTTCACAGGAATGGTTCTTAGAAGGGCTGTTCTCAGCTTTCCAAGTAAATTTCCACGCAGGGATCCTCAGAATAAACTCAGATCCCTTTGCTGGACATGATGTAGAAGTCACATACAACCCCAGCCAAACTGATTCCACTGAGACATCAAAACAGCACAGCCTTAAATTATTATTTCAGGCCTTTAAAGCATCTTACTCTTTCCCCCATAACATTATACATCCATCAGCTGCCCCAACACCATTCCCCAGAGCCATGGAAGGAAAAACCAGGAGCTGACAGCACCCCAGAGAACACACACTGTTCTGGATCAGGATGAATCACACTGAAAGAATTAGTATTTTACACATAAAATTACTTCAGACCACATTTTTCCCTCTTACATCACAACCATCACAACTCTTAAATCTTCAGTAATACAATTTCCATGACTGAAATGGGTTTTTAAGCTCATGCGTTCATTTATTGCAACCACAGACCTTCAGAACCTTCCTTGTCTTTGTGTTGTCTAACAAATCGTTTGGGCAGGATGGGATTGGGCTGGGAGCACCTTGGGAAGGGATGTGGGACATGCTGAAGGGTTGGGAAGGCACACCCTCATCATCCCAGAGGTACCCCGTGAAGACACACCACAGCCCCGCAGTTTGATCTGCTGCAATGCCGTAAAAATTGAAATTATTAATCCCTGACTGCAGGTGAAGACTGCTGTTATGGAAAAATAGCTTTTGGGGAAACGGGAAGCATCCAAAAATGGAGAATATGAGCCATGCTACAATAAAAGAATCATTTTTCACAAATGAGCAGGAAGCTCCCCATCCCACCTTCTAGAGCAGCTCTAGGACCAGACTCATCACACAGATGCAAAACACCATCACCCGATTTCTCTATAAACTTCTGTATTCTCTTTACACATCGTCTGGCACGGCTTTGAGCATAATGAAAAATCAACATGCAAACAGGAGCAGGGTTCTTTATTAGCATCACACAATGAAGTCCCAATCTCTGACCTTGGCGAGCACTGGCTGCTTATGAAGATGGTCTGATTCTCAGGTGTTTCTGCAGCATATTCAGAGGATTGAAGGTCAAAGCTGGGCATGTTTGGAAGTGTATCAAGAGTGATTGTTTATCCTTGGACTTCTTTGTTGGGTTTTTGTTTGTTTTTTTTAATAAAGCCACTATCCCAAGCACAATAACACCAGGGAGCAGAGCTGTATCCTTTAACAAAACTTGTTATTACATGAACTCAATGGGAAGGGACATTAAGTCCTCTGAAAACTGACAGGGTAAATAAAATACCTTAAAAGGTGGACTAATAATGGCAAAGCTTGTTTATTTGTACAGACTGAATTGTATCCCTGAAATCAGAGGCTCTTATCCCACTGAAATGTCTCAATAGGTAAAATAAAACGGGAAACAAAGACCAGAGATCAGGACAGGAGATGGTTTTGAGGAGCAGGTGAGTCAGAACAGGCCTCGCTTTTCAGCACCCATGGGATGACAATATCCCATTGTTCAGTGAAAGAAAAGGGCAGAAACACAAAGTATTTCTGCATTTTATCTGCTGGACTAAAGACCGGCTTATTCGTCATCAGATTTTTAAAACTCTCTCCAAATGGTCACCAAACTGAAGAGCTTTCATTAGTTTCTCTTGCCTTAATCTCTTCACTTCTTCCTTGCATTTATTACACCTCACTTCTAATTTCCTTTCATCTGAAATGCAACTATTCATGGACAAAATGAACAATTTAATTACTTAACCCTACCAGGCGAGGGCTCTAATCCTGCCACTGAAAATATTTTGGCAAAAATGTTATAAAAATCCTGACTACAGGGGAAAAAAAAATCCAACATAAAAACCAATCTAGAACCGTAATTTGCAAATTAAATGCTTTTATTGCCTGTTTATAGTTTGCCATATAGAAGAACATTTAAAATTAGCAACTGAGGCTTTCTGACTCCTGAAACAGCATTTTCTTCTCCTTCCCCCTGCTAATACATGTATTTGCCTCATTGCTTTAGTACCAAGTACATAAAGTGGTATCAACTGAAATACACATGCCATGGCAATAAAATGGAGAAAAAAAAATGCAACTCAGCTTTGTTGAAAAGTCTTTGATTCTGCCCAAAGCGGGAACAACAAAACGACTTCTTACCCCTACAAACAAGGATATGAAAACTGCATATTCCACTGGGTTCTCTCCTTCTGTTTAAGTCTCAGTGCTTGAGACTGAAAACTTGGCTTATTAAAGTTGCTGAGAAAGATTCAAAAATATGGAGTGACGGTAATGTGAGCATCAAACCTGGAACACCTGCTTTATGCATCAGGAACAGCAGCATTTAAACACTCCTGTGATACCCAGCACAATTAAAAGACACGGATTTGTGGATTCACGAGATGAAAACCCGACTTGAAGCACCTCTGTAAGGTAAAACGAGACTGAAAACAGTGACATTTTTATAAAAGTATAAATATGAACTCATCTGCAGAGCTTGCTGACCACACTCACTGCCAGCACCTCCCAGATGTTTCTGGTTTCTGTGATCTCGTGTAATCAAGAAGGGATGGGGGAAAGATCACATCAAATACTGCAGCTATGCTTTGAAAAGACACAGAACATCATGCCATGAAAAATTCAGAGCATTTCTGATGACAAAGCTGCTCCACACACACACAACTGCTGGCTTGTGGCAATGCTGAGTTATGTCATATTTTGTCAAGAAACTGGTGTGATATCTCACCCCCAGACACCATTCTGTACACAGGAGCTTCCTAAGATTTGCAGACACTGCTAGAAATTACACCAAATGCTGTCTATTTTTTTTTTAAGTAATACACAGAACACAGTCACTGTGAGAGGAACAGGATTCAGTTTTCCAGCTTTTTTTTTTTTTACTTCAGGTTTCCAACTCCAAGTCCAGCATCACCCAAGCATCTCATTACACTTATATCAACTGCTCCTTTTTGTCAACACATGTTTATTAGCAATTCTACCATGTTTTGAGAACTGAAGAACAAGGATTCAAGCTCTACAAATGTAACTGTGTCCCTTAATAGCCAAGAAAATATTTATTATATTGCTTCATCAGACTCATTGTTATTCAAAGGAGCAGAACCTGTTAAATATGCTTTAGGTATAATTCTGTATTGGTAGGACGTTCAAGTGCCTAAATGAGTCAGACAACCAAATCTAAGCTGTTTTCTTGAGTAGGTAATTCTGAAGTGGGGACTCTGTTCGATGTCAGCCCATAATGAAGCACTAATTCACAGCCCACTCGCCCCGGTAGAAGTCACATTATGAAAAAGAACGGAAATTCCACTCTCTCAGCTCTTAAGGGCAAATAACAGCCTCAGCACTGTAACAGCTATGCTGGTACTGAGAACTTCTGCAGGAAACACAGTAACACCAATTTGTTCCTTTAAAAAGCAAAAACAAACAACAACAAAACCCAACAAACTTCACCACCAGCCCCTAGCTCACCTGCCTGCATGAGCAAACCTTCCCCACCCACTCTACACCCCAAAACTGGCTATACCAAAGCATTGCTGTGATCATGAATCCTGTATTTCTTTAGAGAGACAGCCAAAACTGAATGTACACTTTGCATAATTAATTTTCACCAGGGTATCTGGGATACACGGCCTGTTAAGCCCAACACACTGCCTTGAAAACACCACACCAGGGCTGCACATGAGCCAGTGAAAAAACTTCTGCTGCCATCCCAGGGCCTGGATCGAGCCCGGGAGAATCACACTGAGGTAGGAACGAGGGATGAGACCAGAAATTATCTCTGTAATCACTTTCTGCTGGGCAGAGAGAGAGGATAAAAATATTCACAGTGCAGAAGTGAACATTACTCAAAGCAGGCAAAGAGTGGGGGTGATTTGTCACTCGAGGAGAGATTCAGAGGCTGCCGGGGAACCATCTCCAGGGTTTCACTTGGTCAGGCTAGTGCTACAGGGAAATCAGAGAATCCCACAACAGCCTCTACAAGATCCCTTTCTGCTGTGCTGCACAGCTGAACTTGCATTTTCTGGGGCAGCATTTCCCTGCAGGAATGTCCCAGCACTGGGGGTGACACACACACACTCTGTTAGGGCGTTTTTAAACCCTCGCTGCAGGAACAGGAGCAGCTCTGGCCCCATCAGTGTCCCTCTGCAGCCCAGGAGCTGTGGCATCACTGCTCCACCCCGAGATCCTCCCTGTGCCCTCAAAGCTCCAGGACAAGGCAAGCAAAACAACCTCCCACACCCTCAAGGCTCATTTTACACCCAAAATGCTACTCAGACAACTTTAGAGTTTGCCATATTGCCCCCATCTCTGCTCACATCAGTACCACCAGCAGAGCCCATCTGAGTGTCTGTGCATCCACAGAAATGTTGCCAATAAAACGCAGCAAACCTCAGCCCAGAACGAGCAGGGGATGAGTGAACAGACCCCGTGGGTTGTTTCCATCCCATGAAATGCTGAATATCTCACAGGTGAGTCCTGCTGGGATGAACAGGCTGCTGGAGCCAGGTGCAGTGAACAACCAGCCAACAGCACCAAAACCACCTCACAAATCTTTGAAACTCTTCCCCTTCCCTTGAATCCTCTTGAAATGTGGCAAAAAATGCAAGAGGAAGAATTAAATGCTCCTATACCAATTAAAGCAGAATAATTCAAAAGCCTGTGTCATATAAACACAACTAAGAAAAGCTCAAAATAAATTGGCAGAGATGCATCACAGTGTGGTGAACAGGAGATGCCAGCATGGGAAGAGGTAGCAGAGTTTGCAGTAATGAGGGGAAAGATGGACAGAGAGGGATGAGGTGATTTGTGGGCTGTGTGTAACTGAGGGAAGAGACCAGAGACCACAGAGGAAAAAAAAATAAAGCGGTAAAAGAATATTAATGGAATAAAAGTTGAGTTGACATCCGATAAGCAGGGAGTATTTTTTTCTAAAACATGCTTTTCACTAGCAAAAATGCACTGAAAGAACTGGGAAAAAAACCAAACTAAACCCTAACAGCGTTACTAGGGAAATGCATGTTTTGAAAGAAAAATGTTCTCCAATAGGTATTTCCAAAAATACGCCTTTCATAAATTTGTATTATCTGGGAATTACCACTCAACTCCAGGCAAACACAGCATTGAACAAAGCAATTCAGGCAATTTGAGAAATATCTCAGGAGGGAAGGATGTTTGCTCAAGGAAATTATCCTACAGTCGACTTCTCAGATGCAACACAGATTTTTTTTTCCCCCCGAACACTTTCCCAAAACAAACCTTAAGAACATCCTGACAGTCTACTAAGCACCAGCCCTCGTAACCACAAAGCAGGTTTAGTGCTGAAGAATACCAGGCTATTCACATTTTAATAGTTAAACAGATGGCTAAAGCCCTGCCAGATCTAGCTCTAATTATCTGAAGGTTTGTTTATTTATTAAATATGCAGCAGTGTTCCCAAAAAGCCTTTCCTGAATAAATAAATCAATGAAAACCATCCTACAACAGCTCAGTTTTAAAGCACTGGGAACATGATGATGACAATGGGATTATTTTTTTCCCTGCCACTGACTTCAGTCCTGTATGTTTCCAGAGATGGCACCTTCCACAGAGAAATGGAGAGATTCTGCCCCAAGTATTACAAAATATTTCACCACCAAACAGGATTCCTGAGATTCGGGTAACCAGGATCTGTCATTCCCTCATCTCACCAGGTATGGAGCACCTGGCACAGATCCCTGCTTTGACTGGGGCCACAACAGATGTGACAGTGACAAATACCACACACAGCAGATGGAGAAGTGTCCTGCCCACAGATGTCTGAGCCCAGCTGCTCTCCACACCTACAAACCACCAACTTGTGAGTCAGCAGAAAAACCCAATGTTCACAGGCCTTCAAAACTGCTCTGTTCTCATCAAAATGTGTGGCCTTACCCGGGCTGAGCAAAATGATATGAAATAGTTTGTTGCATGTGCAGTGAAACAAGTCATCCCCCCATCCATGAGCTACAACAGCGGAATAATTTAAAGCACTAAAAGTGGATTCATGTGCCAAGAGTAAGAGATCCAACCTTAACCCATTACTTACCCTGCTAGAATCACCTATGCCATTCTCCATTCCAAAATCAGCTTGGTTTTATCTTCAGCTCCAGCTGCTGCCCAGTATTTTTAACTGGACATGTTAAACACCAATGGACTTTTATTTTTTGTATTTATTTTAGCAATTCTCCTCTTTACTGTTTCTCAACCTCAGGTATGTTATGCCTCAACCCTTTAATAAAAGAAATACAAGGGAACCTGGAGAAGGTGACTATTTCTACATAACTGAATTCAACAACCCACTTGAAGTAAGCTGTAGAGAGGATAAGGTGCAAGGACAGATTAATACTGTAACAAAAATAATATTTATAGAGGAATTTAGAAGAAATTAAAACTTTTAATACTATTATTAAAGCGAAGATGAAAAAGACAGAGGCAGAAATAAAAGTAATACATTTTCAGAGCACATTTGCCTGGCTCATGCAGAGGAAGAACAGTTATTTCACTGTATTAACTATTCACATGACAATTTGAAGGAAGAGGTGGGCGAATTTTCCCGTTTGACAAATAAAGTACCTCAGACTCGGTATCCTGAATACAGCACCTGGGACTGACATTAATTGCTCCTGTGAAGTTCAAACCTGCGATTTCTGAATCAGGGATATAATGTGCTCTTCCCTGTGCTCCACTCCAACCCCAGCAGGATCCGAGTGGGACCAGGATGTCACCACAGCATAAAACAGGTTCCGGGAAATTGCTGCAAACATTTATGACTATAAATCTCTCGGGTTACTCGCTGGGATTAGACTACATTAAACAGGCTCAGAAGGACAGCAGAGATAAGAAAAACGATCTATTTCTGCAGAAATAGAAATAGATCAGCAACCATACAGCAACACTGAAGTTGTAGCTTAATGGATGTTCAGGAGCACATCAAAGCAAGAGGAGATTTTCTTCACTTCCTTCACAGCAGCAAGAAGCGGCTAAAGCAGATGGTCTGGAGTTATTTCCTTATAGACTTCAGGGAACAGGAATGCACTGAAAGGCATTTCTTACCCTGATGTCCTTTGCAGCTGACAAGCAAAACAGGTATTTTCTGTGGCAGATAAGGCAGAAAAAATGAAAGAAACCCTGTGTTACTGTGATGTGGACAGTGGAGATGTTTAGAACAATAATAATTTACACGTTCACATAAAAATGCAAAAATGAAAATTACAACTTTATCTCTAGGAGACAGGCCATGGAAGAGTCCGTGAGGCACAATCATTTCTTCAGTGCTGAAGATGAAACCCAAATGATGAAGTTTCCCAATGAAGTCACATCTCCAACCTGTGTACGAGCATGAACTGTTAATTAATTAATTAATGAAAACCAGAAAACTACTGCATAACCTAAGTCAGTATTGCACAAATATATTACTCTCTAATCCCTAATAAAATTAAAAGAACACACCAATGCTGCAAACTCAATTATTTGGAGGTAGAAAATGCCAAATTAAGGTTGCCTAAGACAACAAGTATTGGCAGAGGAACAAACCAAAAGCGCCATCAGTGAGATTTCAGCACCGATGGCTGATGGCTCACACCAGAGCTTCCTGCTATTAGAGCAGCCACTTTCTTGTCCTACCTGGAAGCCTCTTAAGTGCTGCTGAGTGTGTTTAATTAGTTTTCAAGAGCCTGAGTGCTGACTGGAAGGTGTGAAGTTATTGTGCAGCCAGGGTGAGCTGCAGCAGGCGCTGAGCTCTGGCTGAGTGCTGGCTCCGTGCTCCTGGAGGGATGTTTGGGGAAACCAGAGGAGCAGTGGCCACTTGCAGCTGCTCCAACACGCAGAGCTGGACCCGTGGTTGCTGTTCTGCTGCTCTGCAGTCGTGTACACAACTTCCTCACACTTGTACTGCCCATCAGCTCCTGCCAGCAGCCAGCCAAGGCTCCTGGGTGCGGGGCCAAGGGGTTCGGGAGCAGCTCCGGGAGATGCCGTGAGCGGCTCTTTGCAGGATGCTCCCACTAGCCTGCCCATCACATTGTCACAGCACTCGATCCTGGTGGCACCTCTGAGGCAGGGCAGACCCAAAGGCAGCAGCCAGACCAACTCAAGTTCGAATGAGAACCCCAGGCCAGCTGCAAAGTGGGGAAGGGCTAACACAAGAGTCACGCAGTAAAACTGCTGTGACAGCCATGAGACCAACACAGACTCACAGCTCCTCCTGATCTCTCCTCAGACACAGACACAAATAACCTCTGGCACAGCTTATTTTCTCCCATCTAAGTACTGTAAGCACTTTCATCCCACCAAAGCACTGCTCCTGCCAGTGACAAGCCCTGGCTGACCAGCCTGACCAGGGTGACAAATTCCACCCACTGCAACCAATCCCAAATTCCACTTGCTCTGTCACACATCCACCCCTCAGAGCCTCTCTAAAACCACAACAGCCTTTTCAGGACGAGTGCTAGAGCTTCAGCCTGGTTACAAAACCTCTCTTTCAATATTAATCATTGCTCTGACCCAGATGTAATAGAGGGACATTTAAAACCCAATCAGTATAATCCCCACACAGATAACAAATCCCATGTTTTGCCTTATGAAGGCAGGAACAATAATCGTTACACAATTAAACAAAGGGGTAAATAGATGACAAAACTGCATTTGGCCTTGCTCAGACTGAACTGGGACCTGATACTGCAATATCCGGAGGAGGAACAGGAAACCCTTGCAAGCATGACTTGGAATAAATTAAATTCATTAGACAAAGCAATGATTTGTGATAAGAACTCACTGCCTCGATCCACTCGGTCACCTTCTACAGTGTCAGCCCAATGGCACTCGGGGCGTGTGGCACACAAGGACCACGCTGTGCCCACGTCTCTGGCTTTCAGCTGGGAGCAGAGCAGCCCTTTCCCAGCCTCTCCAGACACTGGGATGTGAGAAACCCATTCTACCCTTGCCATGAAGTCAGTAAACACCGGAGTCTGGAAGGATGTTTAGGTCTCGCAAGTTTAGAAACAAAGCTCAGACGTGCAATCACAAGACAAGTTGTCGTGTTTTGGTTTTGGGTTTTTTTTTCACTAAAGACAGATTTATCATGAGGCAAAAAGGTTTCTTGAAGAAATACGACAGTAGTTCCACTGGAGCCCCACCAGGAAAGATAGGAGAAAAATGAGGGATGGATAAGATGCAATTGGCTTAAAGAGATGCCAAAGTTACTTTTAAATGGAAGCAAAAAAAGAGTTACACAAAAAGATGAAAGAGTAAGTAAGAGCAGCATGTGTTATTAAGAGCTGAAGTTATGAAATACTAAGGAGAAAAATGCTACATTTTGCTAACCAAAGCAGCATAAAAATTCTTCTGAAAAGAATCTGAAATAAAATCAGAGAGAGAGATGTAGTAAGAAATCGGAGGTTCAAAACCAGCTGAATGCAAAGGAGTGTTAACAACAGATAAGGAAATGCAAAATACTACTGTTAATATCAGATTATTAAAAATCAAAAGCATCATATCACACACTCATTTGATACCCAGGGAAGCCTCTGGCAAATCACACACAAGAGTTCAGCCAGCAGATGAGAAGCTGTGGCAGTGCAGAACCAACCTCTACACCCAATAAATCACTGGCTCATTTGATTTTTTAACTTAATTAGTGGGTAAAATAGCAGTATGTACAGTAGAGGCAATCAATGCAATTCCAAGTCATTAGATGTGACAATGACAGTGAGTTCATCAAGGGAACCTGCACTCAGGGACATGATTCCTGCTGGGACTGGAATCGATGTTCCCAGGCTCAATTCTGACCATCCTCTCCCAGCCCTCGTTCCCAAAGCCAGGAATCACTGTGAGCACAGTCTGCAAAGCACTGACACTGCAGACATTCCCAGCGAGCTGAGGGGGTGGCTGGGGGTTTTCTGAAATGGTACCACTTGTAAATGACAAATGGCTGTGGACAGAACGCTGGTTCAGACTTAAGTGATTCCCACACGTCATTAATATTTAAACCTGGCTCAGCTCGTTTTGGGTAAAGATGTTTTGACTCAGTTATTTCCACTTCAGAAAAACATCTGTATAACATTTTTTCAAAAAGCTGTAGAAATAAAAAGTGCTAAGGAAATAACTGAAGGCATTTGAAACTCAAGTGATAAAGAGAGCTTCTACCCAACCGGTAAGTTCATCTTCCCAGTCTGCTCCATCCCCAAAAGCCAGTCCAAACGGATTATTCAGGAGCACTCTATTTTTTCGCTCTTCTTGCAGCAAGAGAGCAAAAAGAAAAGGCAGGGATCATCTGAGCACATTAACCTCCCTGGAAGAGAAGGGAATGAGACAAGATCTTCAGAGAACTGCATTCTGTCTGCCTCCGAAGTAATGGCATTACACTTGAATGAAAGCAAAATTATGTGGAAGACTGTTAGTTTACTGAGGGGTCAAAGAGATGACAGCTGTGGCAGGAGGAGGCAAACCTTTAATATGCCATGATGGACCAATGTGCACATCTTTCAATGGATGAATAAATGTGGCTGAACAAGGGATTACACCTGAGCAAGCAAAGGCATAGATTAATAAATTCAGCATCAAACCATTCAACAACACAGGCTGCAGGAGTGGAAATAAAGCAACTCTTGAGAAATACCCAAGTTCTGCTACTGCATTTATAAAAACAAATACAGTCCCAGTGCTGCTGAGGAGAGTTTAACAGATTGAGAGGTGTACATAAGGAGAAAACCCCCAAAACACAGGGGGACCTCAGATGTTTTTGTTGGTATCTGAGCAGAACCCTTACATGGCAGATGCTCCATGTACAGACTGACCCCCAGCCTAAGCCAAATTGCTCCCTGCAGGGTGATGTAATCCTCAAAAGTGTATCAGTAACTACAATTTAATAAAAAGTCATGGGCTGAAAAAATACAGTTTCATAAAAAAAGAGAGAAGATGTCCCGCTGCACGGGGCTGAGAGAGGCAATAACAGGAAAATAAAATCAGGTACTGCATCTCTTCTCATAAGTACAGAGAATTTCCTCGGTTATTAAATGAGACTCCCCACAACTCCCAGCCTGTGCTCTCTGTAACTACTCAGTGCCACTCTGTATGAGAAACAAGACATAAATACATAATCAATACAAGAACAAAGACACAAGCAATGCAGTGTAATAGGAGCAGCTCTCTAAGATCCATTGCTTCAGTTTTAAGACGCCTACTTTGCTCTGCAATAAACATCAGAAAGCAAAATATGCAGGTTGGCAGCAAACTGGAGCTCTGATAAAGTATATTTAGAGTAAGGTGATACCCAGTGAAGACACTGAAATTGTTATCTGCAATCTCTCCATGTTTATCGGGCTGCAGCCATAGGTTAATTCAGTCAAAGTTTACTGTGTATTTATTTATAAATTCACCAAATGTCAGAGTAATTCTGTACATCACAAGACACCTGTGCTTGTTACAGAATGACAGCATCATTTAGGTTGGAAAAGACCTCCAAGATCATAGAGTTTGACCATTCCCCAGCACTGCCAAGTCCTACTAAACCACATCCCTAAATCCACCTTTGCAAGCCTTTCAAGTGACCTCAAAAGAAAAGGACATCTGCTCTGCATTATTTGAAGAACAACACCTTCAATAAGATAACGTTGTCTAAAATCGTGCCAGGGCACTTACATCTACAAAAAAAAAAAGAACAAACCCTACATGTACTAAATGATGAAGTCAAATTCTCTCAGCCACCCAGCCAAGCTTTCCTTATTTCGAGTCCTCATCAAACGCCTTTTAGCAATGCCCTTTTTTCTACATCACAACTTGGTGCTGTAAAACACATTCCAAATTGATATTCAAAATCTTTATTTCAGTTTGAGGAGGCTCCAGATCCAATAGCTTTATGAGCCATGGAGGGTGGGGCAGGACACAGCACGGATATGCTTCTGTTGACTGGAACAATTTTCATGTTTGATTTTTTTTTTTGACTTGCAAAACTACAGTTGAAAGATCAAAGCATTCAATTCCTACTGAACATTCCTATTAACTTCAATGGGCTTTAGATCAGGCCCTTAATGGGGTATTAATGTAATGTAAACATTTTTAAGTATTATCTTAATATTATCAGTAGCATGTTAAATGGGCTAACAAGACCCCATTAGGGTAATTCTGACAAACAAATCAAGGCCTGAAATACTCTCCTTAGCAAGGACTTGCTTCGATTTTTCAGTGAATATAAGCTCTGTTTTCCCAAATAATCCATATTCCAGAGTTTTAAGAACAGTCCCGCAAATCCTAAGGAAGTTCACTACTTTTCTTAAACAAAAAAACCTTGAAACCAAGCACAAACACACAAAAGAATTAAAGTATTTTTCATTTAGAGCTTTACCAAGTAGAGGGGAGCTGTGCGGGAAATGCCAAAATTTTTAGTTATTTATAAATATTTTTTACAGAAATGAAATGAGCACTTCAAAAGGCTCCGGTTAAAAAGATTTCAGAATTCAGGAATAACATCTAAAAATCTAAAAGCACCTTGGTGTCCATTGTCTCCCTTGCACCTCATACACATCTTACATTAAGCAAGTCCAATCAAGTGAAACATTTAATATGAAAAAAGATGCAGAGAGACAAAGCAACAGCTGCTTTTTTCAACCTCATTTAATGCCTTGAGCCAACCCTCACTGAGGATGTGCAGCCTCTGGTACGAACAGGTTTTATGCTGTGATCCCTGGGATACTGAGGATTCAAGGACCAGGATTCTCCCACTTCTGACCATGGACCAACGGGGAAAAGGGCTGGACACAGAGCTGGGGGTCAGCACAGCTCCTGCCCAAAACTCAACCTTCTCCTAAGACATTCCAAGTTCCATGAGGAGCAAAACCATGGCAAGGCAAGACTTACCTTCGCTCAAAGTAGCATTTTCCCCAACTTATAGAAACCATAATGCTATGATCATTAAATCTGAATTTTTGGCTGAGCATGTAGGTCGGCCTAAATTTTTTGGAGGAGTTAAGCTCACGCAACATCCTAAAACAGCACTTAAGTTTCAGCCTTCATGAAGAAACTACACAGAAAAATGATGTCATAAATAGCTTTGGGAGGAAAAAAGTATTTTTTAGCTCTCTTTCCTGCTCCAAAATATTCCCTCCCTTATTTTCTATGCCAGAAAGTCTCTGCTCTCTCCTTGCCACACTCCTCTCCTTCACGAGCTATTCATGCACAAGCTTTGAAAGATAGTAAGAGACAAGCAGATTTACATCAAAAAAATAAAGAGAGATAAGGTTGCTATGGGAATAAGAAGACAAAAACTGTTACTTAATCCAACATAAAAAGGATGAGAACTGGAGAGAACTCAGATGGAATTGAAACTGTCACCCCAACCAACGAGGTTATGATCTGAAACAACTGCTTTTTCTCCCTCATTTCCTCTCTGCTTTTATGTAATTTCATTTTCTCGTCAGAATCTCTTTACAGAATACAATATTTCATATTAAGATTCAAAAAACTTTAAAAAATGAATTAGAAGTAATATTTTCCAATATGTTGCTCACTACTGTCACTCACTTGGCAAACTCCTGTAAAAGCTGAAATATGTCCCCTCTGCAGCAATGCTATGGATGTAGATGTGAAACTGGAGATGAATCTTTAGATTTTATATATAAATTATGTATAAAAAATAGATTCAGCCGTGTAATTGTCTTAACTACAGTCTATGGTCTACAGTAAAGTTTTACATAGGCTAGTAAGCAAATTCAGACTTACGGTTTTTCTACAGCTGCAGTCAAAGGCAGTTCCTATCAATTCTGCAGGCAGAAGGAACTGTCACACGCTCCCTCTCCCCAAAAAGTCAAGGCACTATTACTGTCAGGAGTTTATCTCAGAAAACACTGTCTCATATCAGTGCTTGCTGGAATCGCTTCCCAGCCAGCACAAAACATCGTGGAAAGGAATGAATCTGTCCTATTTTCAAGTTGTTGATACAGGATAAATGTTTCTTCTCATTTTGAAAAGTGTAGGGAAAATGTCTTTCCTTCCATTCCACACCCCCAGAGCTGCCCTGACTCATTAAATACAGAGCCATAAGATCTCCCTACACAGAAACCTTAAAAATGAGAAATGGGATGAAACCTTAAAATTCCCAATTCACAAAGTCTCTACCAGTGGATGATCTCTGACAATATAAAGACTGGAAATAATCTGGAATGAACAAGCTAAAAACTTTTCTTGAACATGCAGCACAGCTTTGGAAGAGTTATTCTTATTTGCACCTTATCTCTTCCAAGCTATGCCCATTATCTCCACTACCAAAATTTGCCATTCAGGTGTTTACCAACAGTGAGATCTTTATGTGCCACCTCTGAGGTGCAGGAGAATCCTTAACTGAAGCAAACATCAAACTATCCGAGGATTTTCTTTATTGCTTTCAGAGTTACAAATAGCTGTACGAGGAATCGGGATAAAATATACACTAATTACCCTTGACTATGCAAATGAAGCTATTTTTAATTCAGGTTTAAACCATTTTCAAGTCCTCATGGCAGAACAACTGCCAAAGGCAAGGGAATGCTACGTTTTCCTTCACAGTCCTTTGGTTCTTGCTGCACGCAGAGCACCTCAAGTTGCACCAAATTATTTTGCAAAGCAGGTGCAAGGTGTGACTTTGCAGCTCGCTGGAGGCCCAGTCTGTGAGGGTGGAGTGGCAGCTCTGGAGCTGCAAAATTTTCTGCTTATTTCAAGCAGGATCCTGACACACTCTGCTGAACAAAAGCGATGCTAATTTCTCACACGTTACTCTTTACCAAAATGACACTTAAGAGATAGGAACAAACCCTGATGTGTATTTAGGATAACGTGGCAAGTCTCAGCTTTGGGACTCTTTTCACCCAGACCCTTGGGACCACACAAACATTTCCTAATGTCATTAGGCTTTTTCCTGGCAATTTAAATGGAAACTTGAGTCACGTGCACAAGCTCACAGCCACCACAGTCAAACCCAGGTCTCCTCAGAACTCCTTGCATTGTGCTATTCCATGTTTCCGTGTCCCTGCCTGTGACAGGAGGTAGAACTGAATGATCTTTAAGGTCTCTTCCAACCCAAACCATTCTGTCATTCTCCTTGTGCACCACAGGGAAATACCCAGCTGGCTTCAGTATGGAATTCCTTAATTTGTATCACTGCACAAAGTCACTCCATAGCCCCTCTTCTTCACAAAGGCTTTCTGGTCCCACACACTGAATAAAATACTACAAATACTTGTAGTGGCTGCTTCAAATAAAGTCGTTTCTAGGCTCAAATGTTTCTCCACTCAATTCCTGAACATCTGACCCCCAACTACGCAGAAATAAAGGACAGCCAAGCACAAACACATTTACCTACATGTCATCTTCTGCCTTCTATTCCAAGGCAGCAAACGCTTGCCTAGGAAGAGTTCTGCTTCCCTGCCCAAAGGCCTGCCTTTGAAATGCCTCTGACTTTCTTAAAAGACTCCTAAAAAGTCACCAAGAAAGTCGTAACTCTATGTTCCATCCAAGGAGGGGAAAAACATCATGCTCTGCTAGTCAACTGTATTTTAATATTCTGTTTATAGTTATGGAAATTTGGCTCGTTTTAGCATCAATAAGTCCTGATTGTGCTAATCAGACAAGAATATAAATGAGCTTTTATTCGCTTAGGTTTTCAAACACGTATAGTAAATATGGTTGAGGTTAAGCTTTTTACTTTACAATGTTGTGTTATTTTGTTACTGAAAAAACAGGGTGTAAATTGTGTTCTAATCCCTGATAAACACTGATCCCTGAAATCTCTCTGCCAATATGTACATCCTGCATTGGAAAAGCTAAAGGCTACTATTAACACATTTGTTGTTACACAAAAAACTGAGAGGTTAATTATGGCACAAATACAGCTTTTGTTCAAGGCACTGGCAGCCGCACATTTAAAATCACCAAAAATTAAAAACCTAAAGCATTCATTTTGAACATCATCATTAAGAACAACAACAAAAATCAGAACAGTTTCTACTGAAGAGCTTTTTTTAAATACAAACTGAATTATTCTCAGTTCTGCTGTTTTCCTGAACATCTGCCAAATTATTCAGCTTTAGATTTCAACCCAGTGTACCTTCCCTGTTTTTCAACTGTCAGTTACAGCCTCTTTAATCTGATTTTTTTAACTCCACGGTGTCCTGAGCTTCCCAAGTAAAGGGCTGGAAGCCAAGGGTCTTGCGACAAGTTCCAGGACCCCACTTCTTCTGAAACTTTGTCCATGTTGGCCCACACTAACCCAAAAAACACCTGTGGAGAGGCTCCTGCCCTGTCCTCACCACGAGGCAGGCAGATTTCATGCCAAGGGAAATCAGGGGAAGCTGGGAATCTTCAAAAGTCCCTTTTTCCAAGGTGTCTGTGAAAAAAAGTTGGAAGTCACACAGCAAATCAGTAGCTCTAAACAAAATACCAGGCAATGATCTATCTACCAAAAAATACAGCAAACAGAAGTCCTAAGGCACTGGGAGTTATCACAATTCCTATTAAATATATATTTAGCTTGTGGATTGGAGTAAGTATTCCAGTAGAGATTACTATTCAATGTGCCCAAGCCCCATAACCTTTCACAAGAAATAGATTGGAATTATTTGCTCTATTGTATTGCACTTTAAACTGCAGTAGGCAGAAGAACTGTATAAGTACAAATGTACAGCCTTCATGCTCAGTAATATTCACAGTAACAAAATTTTAGTGCAGATAAATCGCTTGGAAATTCCTTCTTGGTAATTTATGTAAAAATCAGAATTGCCACTAGCCAAAATTTCCCCACTCAAATGCCATCAAGTCTGAAATAAGCTTAATTAATGAAGATAAAGGCAGCATTTGTCTTGTTGAAATGAAGCATTAATTGTCTGAAGGTGAGAATTCAGCTTTAAGGTTAAACAGTATCTGCAGCATGAGGGAGCTGCTTTTCAAGACGAGGCTTTCTTCAGCTTGAAAGATAAAGCAGAAACCGAGGAGACTCTTCAAAAGCTATTAAATGTCTCTCTTCAAAAAGCATTTGAGTATCACAGCATTTTCTGCACTTATAGAATTAAATACTGTAACTGATAAGAGCACGCCCACCATGGAAATCCAGATTCCTGGAAATCCATGAACTTGGAGAAAGCCTGGGATGTCAATGAAGGTCTTCTCATGATCTTTGGGCTGCCCCAGGTTTATATTTAGCCAACCAGAGAACAGATCCTTATGAAGGAGACTGTTTTTTCCCCTCACCTAATTCCAAGCGAATGGATTAAAACCGTGGTCACCTTCTCACACACGAGTGCCCAAGGCTGCTGCAGGAGGATGGAAAGAGCTGCAGAGGAAGGTGAGATTTACCTGGGGCACAGCAAGAGCTGAAGCTGGGTCTGCACTAAGCTCCCACCATCTGTGAGCTCTCAGCCCAAACACCCCCACAGCAGGACAAATTCCTCCTTTCCTGAGCCTGGACACTGGGCTGTGTCCTGGGGGCTGTGTCCACCATGACAGAGTTAGGCTTGGGATTATGTCGGGGTTCAGCACAAAGGGAAATGGAACACGGCACCCTTCCACATCTACAGCACCCATCTTGCCTCCTGTTCCCAGATCTTGAAGCTCCACGCAGGAATTGTTACCCCAGTTCCTCAAAGGACCGAGTGCCAGCTGGGGCTCCCCAGGAGCCTCCTCCTCCTCTCCAGTGGAGCAGGAAAATGAAGCCAAAACTCACAAGAGTGCTCAGAAAACGCAGCTGCCTCACAAACTGCAGAGAAGTTTTCACACACTCATCTGATGGGGCTTCACCTTGTATCTCAGATGTTCACCAAATTCATCCTCACACGTTCCAGAGAGGAGTTGCTACCCCAGTTCCCCAAAGGACCAAGTGCCATCGGGGCACTCAGGAGGGGTGAAGGCCCTACAAGGATCAGAAGCTGCAAGAAGTTACACCTGGAATTAATTCATCTCTTCCCCACAGCTCACAGAGGAGAGTTACACTTCCACTGTTCGTGTTGTTTTGCAGATTTTACTCATTTTTAATTTTGAAGTTGCTCTTCAGAGTAATTTAAACATAATAATGCCAAAGTGTGTGTTTTGAAATTCCAAAAAAGGCAGACATTTTGAAACTCCACATATGTAAATATTTTTAATGCTCAGTAATCACCTCTTTACTCCCCAAGGCAAATGGGCGCCAAACACTTCAGAAAAAAGCAGAAACTCTTAAGACTGGTTTCTCATTTTGTAACTAACTCAACCCAAATTTTCTGTCTGGGCAATGAATCCTGGTAAGGTTGCAGAAGCCATCCCAGCTAAACAATTCTGACAGTCACTACTGGCATAGCTGCACTTGAACATGATGGCTGGACATGCATAATGCACAAAAAGGAGCTTACTATTAATATGCAAAAGCATTATGCATCAAGAGCCAGGCTGGCTCTGTCTGAAGGCTGTAACTCTTAATGAAAACTGAATTTGAACAAGAGTAGTAAATGATGCTATTTATTTTTTTCCTACAAATGGACTTTTACCCATACAGAAACTCACCAAAGACTAAATCTGAAGAGGATATTTCTCCTTTCCTCGTGGCATGATTTAATCACAAGAGCAGAGCAGTAAGAACACAGGTTTGTTTTCATGCTCTTTGGAAAATAAAGAAAGACTCGTGCTTTCCAATTTCATAAGTCTCCTAAACTTGATACTACAAAGGAGAAGAACTGTGAATCTGATACATGACATTGCTGTGCCTGAGGGCTTAACAGTTTCTGTATTAGACTGAGAAAACAAAATGAAAAAATGAAAATGAAAGCAATAAAAACACCTGAATTGACATAAAGAAATACATAGAATATGATCCAGTTTTAAACTCAGATAGACTACTGAATAAGGAATTAGAAGAAAAACCTCCCTACTGGCAAATTTTACTACAAAGTGATAGAACAGGAACCAGGTTTCAATGTCCAAACAGTTTCTGTATATCACAGCAGTACTTTGGCTGGGTTTTTTGTTTGTGGCTTTGTTTTGTTGTTTGTTTTTTGGTGGTGGTTTGTTTGGGGTTTTTTTTGCCAAGGCTTACAATGGCTGGAGGAAAAAAATTAATAATTATTTTTGCTTTTCTCTTTAAATAAAGTGCAGCAAAGACAGCGTTAGGACACACTGTTTGTGGTGGCAGGGAGACAGAATTTTAGGAGAGAAAGTTAATCCAAGTGGCAGCTCCAGGTCTCGCCCTGGACATGATGTTTGAAATGTGCTCTTTCATCTCCTGAAGGAGAAAAATTTTATGCATTTACACACAGAGTACTCCTTGTTCCGTTTCTTTGAACTCTCTCTTTATTCACAGCTTTCCTTCCCCTTCAACCATCCTTCAAAAGTTGTTTTTCCTGATAATTCTCAGGAGAACCTTTAAGAACATACCTTTCTGGGGAGGAGAGAGAGGTTGGTTTTAGCAGTAGCAAACAGCAGAGCTTGATGAGACAGTGCAGAAAGCAGTGCCTTGTGTCCAGCAGGGCTGGAGCAGCCCAGGCACTGCACTTGGTGCCAGCTGGGGCTCCCCAGGAGCCTCCTCCTCCTCTCCAGTGGAGCAGGAAAATGAAGCCAAAACTCACAAGAGTGCTCAGAAAACGCAGCTGCCTCACAAACTGCAGAGAAGTTTTCACACACTCATACCTCAGATGTTCACCAAATTCATCCTCACACGTTCCAGAGAGGAGTTGCTACCCCAGTTCCCCAAAGGACCAAGTGCCATCGGGGCACTCAGGAGGGGTGAAGGCCCTACAAGGATCAGAAGCTGCAAGAAGTTACACCTGGAATTAATTCATCTCTTCCCCACAGCTTAGTTGGGCACTTTCACTGCTGATGTAATTTTTCATATTTATTCATTTTTATCTTTGAAGCTGCTCTTCAGAGTAATTTAAACATAATAATGCTAAAGTGTGCGTTTTGAAACTCCTCTCCTAACAAGGCAGACATTTTGAAACCACACATATATATATTTAATCCTCAGTAATCACGTTTTTGCTCCCCAAGGTAAATGGACAAAAAGACCATGGGATCATTAGTCATACAGATGTAATCATACTTCAATAAACAAAAACCCACAGGCCACTGTTCTTTTTCATAAGATCCTCTCACATTCCCCTCTTTGATGAACTATGAAGATTCACATCGGATAAAGGAAAAGCAATTCAATATAGGACACTGCAATAAGAGGCCTGGTTTGAAATACATTATCTGCAAAGACAGAGAATGTCAGGGTTTATAAGCCAAGATCAGCATCAGCTCCTTTTCTGCAGCTATGATGTTATTTCATAACACTGAACTGCAGACAGGTCTTACAAGAACTGTCTTTTTGCTTATAGGCAAAGCACAAGAAAAATGGTTTTCTATGGGGAAGCAGAATACCTGCTAATCTGTCTTAATAAGAGGTTAAAATAACATTCTCCAAACTGTTTGACAACTTGTTTTTACGTTTACATCATGCTCTTACTAAAATCTGTTTTGAAATCTATTCAGCTAAAGGATTCCCCCATGAATTTTAGCAGCCTGCTGTTCCAAAGGTCCACTAAAGATATTTATGCAATTGAAGCAAACAGGTGATGTTAGCATTGAACACATGCCTGGGCTCCAAATATCAGGAGATTTTTATGTCAGGATTGAGCCCTTCTGCAGAGTTTTGAGGGAGATGGGTCAAGCAGCCAGCAAAAGCCCAGTTCTTGCTGCTCAGAAAACTGCATCTGGCTCCAACTCCGCCTCTGCAAGTGCTGACTGGGACTCCACACAACATCCTCAGGGACAGCAATTCAACCACGCTAAATCAGGGATGTACATCCAAGGTGGGTGCTCAAGGCTCCCAAGCAGCCCTGCCCCATCACACAAGCTTTTGGAAACAGGAAAAAGAGCTCTTCACTTCACTTCTTGCTGGTCTTCCAATCTACCAACTCGCCATGGCCACTAAACTGACATTGGGCAAGCACCCAGCTGCAGGGAGTGACCTGAAATAGGTGCAAAGAAGGGCTGGGAGGATGGACACAGATTGGTTTAACAATGTCACTTCCCTTTCTTTAAAGTTCTTGACTGAGCCAAAAGCAAATCCCAGCCTTCTGAGTCTCTATTAAAACTAAATCCATCTACCTCGGAGCTGTGTGCAGGATTCCAACTCTCCTGAGGACAGCCAGGACACAAGCACGGGTCACGGGAGGAAGGGGATGGAAGGACAGGCTGGCACAGCACAGGAACAGGAGGGAATCACAGCCAGGGGACTGCCCAGGGCAGCCACAGCATTTCCCTCCATCCCCCCCTGCACTGGAGTTCTTGGAAAGCAAACTCATCTATCCACAGCAGACCCTGGGGATAAACCATTTCATTTTCATGCTTCAGCTGTAGTACAGGCACTGCCCTCCTCCCCAGAGCTGTGCTGGCCATTCTGAGGAGGATGCACAGGGTGGCTCTGGGCACTACCCTGCTCTTGGCAGGCCTGGCAATGCCAAGGGGCACAGAACTCACCAGAGCCAAGCCCTGAGGACAGGACAGGAACCTCTCCCCTCCCCTCACACACCTGGCATCACTGGGGATGCTGGAGCAGAACAAGCTGAGCACAGAGATGGCCAAGGAAAGGCAGAGACTTGTGCTCCTGTGAGCGAGCACTGAGCTCGATAAGGTGAAGAAAAATGACTCTGCAGAGCTGATGTGACAGCAGAGAGGAGACCTCAACAGCAGCACCAGCTCCAAACACTGAGAGTTGTCTGGCACAGCAAGAAAAGCAAACCTCTGCACCAATTCAGCAGTCCAGCAATGACACAGAGCTGCTCCTCAGGAATAAACCCCATTCTAAAGCAGAGGTTTGAGAAAAGCTGCAGCAATCAGCCACAGCAAGAATCTGAAGTGTCCAGTTAAAGAAGAAACACATACTGCAGCTCTTCAATCAGCACAGCTACAATGCACTGCTACCAACAGCATCCTTAATGCATTCAAGTATCTTCTGCTCGCTTTGAAAGCACATCCCTACCTAGCAAAGGTTCTTTAATTCACTCACTTTTAATATCTTGCATTATTTAACACACCTATCGCATGCTTGGTTTCTAAACTCTACGTAACTTTTGCATTTCAAAGCCTCTGGGTTCTCCTCCTCAAGTACAGTTGAAATCTTGAATCCGGGAACTTAAGCACAGTCCTAAAAGAGAAGTCAGAAATTATTGTTACCTGCAAGGCAGCCTACAAATGACACCAGGAACAGCTGCCTCCACAGCAGCAGCAGCATCTTCAGTCGCCTGAATTCAGGAGTTCTGGCTGTCTCAGGGGAGCTGTGTGTTTAGTCTTTCAGGTGGCAAGGTTTAACCTGTTAAAAGAACAGACATAAACTTGAATCCCTTGATGGTCCTTAAGAACAGGCTTCCTTGTTAAAGCACTTTTAAATAAATACGAAGTTGACAGATCCTTTCATGTTCCTCTTTTTTCCAGGACTTAATCCCCAACAGAAGGGTGCATTCATATTTCACATTTTTTCATGTATATGAGGTGCTGGAAGGTTTATTCTCCAGCAGGAGCAGAGCTGACAGATAAGTGGGTTTTGCAGTTCCCACTTCCCACCAAGCTCCAGCAGTGATTTATTTGTGAGATACAGTGGATTTAAGGGAAGGGAGTGCATGAAGTGCAACCATACACAGTTCAGCAGCTGAACACACCTGTGAGGAGCAGCTTGTGCTGCACTTCCTTGCCCAAACCATGCTCGCAACAACACAAACCAGGAACTGATCTAATTAAAGCCATGTCCAACCCATCCTTTTTTGATGCACTTGAGTGTGATGTACTCACTGATGGCTTTTTTGGTTTTTAATTCCTCATTGCACTTCTGCACCAGGTGCAATGAACTAATTTACTGCCACTTCTACCCTTGTCACTGGCCAGGTGATAAGCCCTGTGCCAAGCCCTACAAACCTGGGTATGACATTATGTCACTTGTATTTTTTTCCTAAAGAAGCTTCACAGTAATTTTTCTTTAGCTGAAGGACAACTGTGGCCTTCATGTTTTCTGGATGCCACTTCCACAGCATCCTCTTTCTTCAGAGGAAGGGGAGATGAGCAGGACACAGTCCAGACTAAATGATTCCTTCTGGAATAAGCCTACAGATCAGTGCACAGCAATATTAAGGTCAAGAAAGCAGCTACTAATGCTGAGGAGCCAAATCTGAGCTGTCTGAACTTGATGTTTCCATGTGAACTACCTTTTTTTTTTTTTCACGTTAGAATTAAGGGTTTAATATTGCTGTAGATCAAGTGTTTGAATTTCAAGCTAAGCTCCGCAGAAAAAAAATTCAGAGGGTCTCGGTCTCTCTGATCCATCCCCAGCCTTTATTCACCAGGAGAATTTACACTCCTCCAAAACACATCACCCTTTGCCACAAGGAGAGTATTTTTCCCTCATCCTGCTACCCCTGGCTCATGTGGGACCCACTGTCACCTCCACACAGTGCTGGCAGTGGCATCCTCTCCCTTGTAACACTGAAGTTCTTGCTTCCTCATTTTTCCCACGTGCTTCTAAACCAGAAAACAAGCAAACCCAAGCCCTCGCATCTCTCTCAAGTAATAGCTATTGATCCCCCAGCAGGAACCTGCTGCCAGCAAAGCTGGCACAGAGGAAGGCTCACCGCAGGGATACAGCAATTCAAGGCACCTAAAGTGGGAAGGGGGAATAGCCCACCCCAGGGCAGCTCTCTGGGTACAGGAGTTTCAGGAGCCTCACCCAGTTCTCACCCATCTCAGATCAAAAAATGTTTGTGATATGCAACTAAAATATTATTGGCTTCCAAAAGCAGTGATGGGAGTACAATAAATTCTGTTAATTTTGCAGGTTAAAAACCTCAGGAGAGTGCTTTGGCAACAGTGTAATTCTTCACAGAATATCCAGAGTTGGAAGGGACCCACAAAGGTCCTAAGTCCAACCCTTAGCCCTGCACAGGACACCCTGAGGGACCCACCCTGTGCCTGAGAGCATTGTCCAAACTTTTCTCTGAGCCAGAAAAAGAAGTGAGGTCTCATCAAGACAGGTAGGAACCTGTTTTGCAGCCGATCTCCAGTCCTAGACTTTAATTTTCTCATTTTCTGTTTAGTTTTTGGTTTTGCTTTTTTTTCCCGGGCAAAGCAAACCCACAGAAACCCAAAACCAGCAGAACAAAACCAAACCAAACAACCCAAAAAAAAAACCCCCACACCAAAAAAGCTAACCAAAACTACCAAAAATAAACCAGACAACAGAAGAACCTCTTGTTGAAGCTGAAAACGTGGAGTTGGCCATTCCTCGCCCTGGGTTTCCAAGGGGCACCTGCACAGCCTTCCCAAAGGAAGGTTATCCATGGACAGCCAGAGGCAGGTCCCAGACAGCCCAGCTTGGGGCTGCAGAGCCAAACCCTGCTGGAGCATCACCATCAGCATCCCAGCCCACGGAACCCAGGGATCCCACAGCTGCAGCGTTTCCCTGGAGCAGCGAGGGCAGCCACAAGGGCAGGAAGGGGACAGGGGAGGAGGTGAAGCACGAATACTAAAGTAGGTCACTCCTGTGTGTCAGCTTTCTTGCAGCCTTGCAAGGAAAAAAAAAATATATGGAGAAACTAAATTACTTTGGTTTTGTTCTCTAAGTGCTCTGGGCAAAGCAGAACATGAGAGATCCATTTCAGGCCAGAAAAAAACTCCTTTGGTAGAAGCTACAGAAAAATAAAAAATTGGAAAGCTTAGTACGTGGGTATAAAATCATAAAAATACATCCCAACCTCTGGCTGCATTGTACTTTAATAAATTTTAATATCTAAAGAGAGAATAGTAGCTACCAGCTAACCTTGTAAGACTTAAATTACTTTAAACACTTCATTTTCCCTGAGTTCTGTGAGGTTTTGCTAATCTAGGGTCTATTCCTGAATACTTCTGTTTCATTTTAAAGGCATCGTGCTTAGGAGCGCTCAGATTCACAGCTCTAAGCCAGATAAATGTATCCTTATGCTCAATAATGTCTGTTCTTTAAAAGATGCAAACCCAGATGCATACCCCAAGTATGAACTGACTGAAGTTTCTCCTCAGCTCACTGCTTTCCCACAAAGAAAAGAAGCCCAAAGTAGTTTTTCTCTGCAGAGAGGTACATGAAGGGCTACAAAGCAGAGTTGCCCCTGGCCAAGTCAGTGGGATCAGGCTGTTTATAGACCCTTGGTCAATGCCTGGTACTGGAGAAAGCTTCTGGCTTGCAAATTGCTCCAAAAAGAGAAAAAAAAAATCAAATATTGAACACCACAGCAGCTGAGGTTCGCTGTAACCTTTTCCTTCTTATTGCAATGATCTAAAAGTTAGATACCCATCAGAGGTTAAAAATCCCCAAAAATTATATTAGGAAGGCTGCAGTGAGCTGCTTTCTATAATATACATAATTCCAGGTATTTCTCCTGTGGAAATAACCTGCACCAAAGAAATCCACTGCCAGTGCAGGGATCCAAAGACCAAGGACAACGCTGAGCATCTCTGTCACCTTCACAGCTCTGACATAACCCCAGCTGTTTTTCAGGTCCCAGCCCCTTGCCTCTGGATTTTGTTTCCAAAATGTCCCATCTTACAAATTAATTTTTAATTCAATATTAAAATATTAATATGAAAATATTAATATTAAAACATGAATTATAATAAAATTACTCTTAAGAGTCATTTTATGTCCCCCTTTACAGATGCAACGGGGCAGATCCACAGCATCATTTGGTGGGTTTTGGAAATGAAAGGACTTCAATCGGCTCCCCCAGAATTCAGCATTTTGCATGTAAAGGCCAGAAAGAATAAAGACAAACAGCACCTGCTAAGGTTGGAAAAGACTGTAAAGAAACAAAGTAATAGCCAGAGAATATGCAAAAGGAAATAGACATCTATCTTTTAAATCAGAAAGCTTCCTATTATTAGGTAGGGCTCTGTTTTCAGAAGCCAAAGTTATTTCAAAGCAGGAAAAAAATCAAAGCTGTGAAGTGGTGCAAAAAACACTTGGAAAAATTAACAGCTTTCATTTCTTTATTATATATTTATTTAACTCTCAGAGAAAAGTCAAGTCTCATGAGTTGCTCCAACAATTTTTTTGAAGGAAACAACTGGTTATCCAGAAAAACAAACAAACAAACAAACAAACCCCAAACGGCTTTCCAGCCAAACAAATTAAGTAGGATGGGAGCACACACATATAAAAACATTCAGCTTCATTTTTCTTCCTACAAAATTACCCTTCCAAGACCTATGAACTTTCAGATCATATTATATGGCAAGTGATGTACAAGAACGCCTGAAAGAAATAAAAAGTTTGGGAAAGGTTCAAGAGTCAGTAATTTTATTCAGTGACCTTAAATTTTACTACACAGAGTCAAACATAAAAAATAGTAGTTCCCTAAAGGTGGAATTTTTATTTCTATATATAGAACTGGAACTTGTCAGAGCTGGCTGGCAAGTTCATTTTAAAATTGGGAGTTTGAGCTGGAGGAATTTGTAGAGTCATTGAGTCTGAATTAATCAGAAATTCCTGGAACTCAGGAGAGCTATGGAGACCCAGAACTTATTTTTCTGTATCGATCACAAACCACAGCACAGAAAATCAAGTGATGTCCTGACACTAGAGGTCAGCAGATCTTTGCTAAGGGAGGGAATCATTAAAATCTCATAAAATCATGGAATGGTTTGGGCCGGGAGGGATCTCAAAGCCCATCCAGTGCCACCCCTGCCATGGCAGGGACACCTTCCACTGTCCCAGGCTGCTCCAAGCCCCGTCCAACCTGGCCTCGGGCACTGCCAGGGATCCAGGGGCAGCCACAGCTTCTCTGGGCACCCTGTGCCAGGGCCTCAGCTGGATAAATCATGGGATTTACATTCTTGTTAATGCTAATGGTAAAGTCATCTCCACAGGGCAGCATGAAAAGATGAGGTGCTGAACACTCCACAAGGAGCTCAAATAGCCCACTTTATTCTGAGGGAGGGAGGGAGTGATATCCTCTTCTGATTTCCCTCAGAATGAAATCAGCAGTTGTGCAAGATCACCCAATCCACTTGGTTTCAATGAGGAAACAGATGGACAGTTAAATCTTCCCCACCATTGAACCAGGCCTCTGCCTCCTACAGTCCCTACTCTAAGCCTGAAAGGCACCAGTGCCACGATGAAAAGATTCCAGCTTTGCATGGTAACTCCACACTTACCTCCCCACATTCAATAAAAAAAAGATTATCAAAAAAATGCCACAATCACAGGCTTTTGAAAATCCAAAAGAAAGAGAACTAAACCCCTGCAGTAGTTCTCCATTTGCACCTCATTTATCAAGCCTCTCTTTCCCTAACACCAGGCAATCTCCAGATTTTGTTTCAATACCAACACAGCCCAGTTCACTTGGATCTGTCTGTGTTGAGATGAATCCAACTCAAAAGCGCTAAAAGTATCTGCAAATATCCAGACAAGGTTAGACTTTTCCAATGCCAGAGCTGACCACTAATTATTTATTAAAATCAGACTGGTATCTGTTATTTGTTGCACTGAAGCAGAGATGGTGCCAGTTTAAGAACAGAATTTAGAACGGATTTTTGTCAGCTGAAGGAAAGAGTTAATTCAATTTGACATCATCCACCAGGCAGCTCTAGAGAGTAAAATATCAGAGTAATCTATGTTAAGAGATTGGAAAGGCTCTGGAAAACAAAACACAGAGGCAATATTGACCAGCACAGAGCCAGCAGTGGCAGCACACTTCTGAAAGAAACACAGATGCATCTACTACACCTGAAAGGCTGGAAATAAAAAAGGATTGACCAGTTAAAAGCAGTATCAGCAAGACAAAAGACAGAGTTAAAAAACCTGCTAAGCAATGCCGTGGCTTGTTCCTAAGATAAGTTTAAAATGGTGCTCCAAGGAAAAAATGCGATTACTCCAACTCCTCTGGGGTCTCATTAGATCCTTGCTCCATGGCAGCACCACTCATTAGGAAGCTGCTTCCCAGGTAGCCCCTGTGAGGTGCCTGTGGCTCTTCCTCAGCCTCCTGTCCCTGCAGGGGCACTGCCAGGAGACCAATCCTCCTGACCCAGCTGGGCTGCGAGCACAAAAACCAGCAAGGAACTTTTACAGAAACCCCTCCATTCCCGAGCACTGAGCAGGATTAAAGTTCTCTCCAGTGTGCCATTAGCAGAGGCCTAGTTAAAAGCATCATTTTATACAAAATTAATTTACAACAGCTTAATATGGAAGAAGCAGCAACTGTTCTGTGGAGAGTTTTATTATAACTTCTCCTGTCTGGCTGCATTTATCAGCTCTCAGCCACGGTCCCCTGCCTGCCCAGCCCCATCCATCCTCCGCACTTGATCCAAACCTCCCTGGAACACGGATCACACGGGTGGTTCTGCTCTGCAGAACATCCTCCCTGGCCCTGCACTCAAATTCCAGTCCCTCCTTCTCCCACTGCAGCAAGAACATTTGTAGTGATTGAATGCCCACTCTCCCCACATTTTCATCTCTCCACACCGCGTGTCACAGGAGATCTCTGCTTCTTACCTCTCATCCCTCACGACATTCCAGCCCCTGAACACACCAGCAGGGCTTTCTGAACTCACTATCTGCAGTTCTGCCATCTCAGAGCTATAACCACTGAAAACCCTTTAGCTCAGCTCAGTCTTTATCCAGGGAGTTATTCCATCTCAACAAAAGCAGTGCAGTTGCAAAGAGAAACTAATTAAGGAATGACATTTATCTTGAAGTCCTCAGGAATCCTGCTCTGTTTTAAGACCTTCCACAACTGTGCATCATCCACTCGAGAGCCTCTTTATACCCTGCCAGAGGTTTTTACTTTCCAACACCTATGGAGACAGCTCAACTCAATCAATCCCAGGACACCCACGGGAACACTTCACAAAGAACCAGCTTTGCATTCTTCCCCAAGTTTACTGGGAAATGTTTACCAGACTCTCTCTAAACTCCTGCCATTTAATCAGTCGCGAGATACAACTTAAAATTAGTAACTCTTAGAAGCAACAGCAACTCAACACCCAACAGGCACTGAAAGACTGATTCCCACCGCAGTGACTCAAATCTCACGACATGTTTCGTTCCTGCCACTGGAAACTGGTTTTGGTGTTGGTGCAGTGAAGGTGTTCCTCTGCCAGAGCAGGTTAATTTTTCAAATTCAAAATGCAGCTATTAAATGAAATCAGAATCATATTGGCCTTTTCTGTATTACTTAGTGAAACGTCCACACATTGAACTTCTGTGGAAATCTGCTTTGTCTCATCTTCACACAGACTTTGTGTGCCCTACTTCACACCAAACTCACTGCCAGGCTCCAAGCAAAACCTTCTTTCAGGGACAAAACTGTACTTCCCAAACATACATGAGGGAAGGATGTTAAAAAACAAGTACTTTCAGGCTGCAGTGTCTTGGGAAGAATTCTCTACCTGTGGTAACCCAGAATTTTGCATATTTAGCACAGAGAAAAGTTTGATATTCCCTGCAAGTGTTAATAAAATTGAAAAGTAGATATTCATATTCACCAGTCACTGCCAAAAGCCAACTTCAGCTGCTACTTTAAATATTTCCATTTGTACAGATACATTTCTCCATACTTCAGTAATTATTAAATGCCTTCCCAACCCATGGTACACAACAATAAAACAACCTTGTGCATTTAAACCCCTGGTGATTAACACAAAAATGTTAAAACTGCGGTGCACCCTTGATGACACGACCTGTGCTTCGCCCATTAATTCCTCCTTCCTTCGAATAACAATATTTCAAGCCAATAATCAACTTGAAAAATTCTTTTTTTTTTTTTTCCCCAGAAGAGTGACCTGTCACAAATCAAGTATTTCCTCTGTTATTTTCAGGCCCCCATTCTTGTAATTTGTATGCCTGAGGCTTTCCCCCTGTTACCTACCACTTTCAGACACCCTTTTGATAACACAGATGGGTCATCACCTTCAACCAGGCGTTCCAAGACAGGTACTTCCAGAGGCCAGGAATTCTGTGAACCCACATGACAGCATGTTACAAATCACTTCAAAATAATGTAGGGCTTGAGAATTATGATAAATAAATCAGAGCTGGTGGGAAAAAAAAAAATCAAATATGAAGCTGGGTGAACTCTGGCTTGTGTAGCTGCAGTGGGGGGAAAGGGTGAGACCTGATTTGTATTTCCAGAAGAGGAATGACTCCGATGTCTGCATTTGTGTTACAGACTCTCCAGGGCTGCCAGGACTCACTGCCAGGAGCACAGGAAGCCTTAGGATGGAGGAGATGCTGCTGCTGAGTCAATATTTAATCCCTGAAAAGAAGGGTGACCATTGGAATGCCAGAATGGTTTGGGTTGGAAGGACCTTAAATCCCATCCAGTGCCACCCCTACCATGGCAGGGACACCTCCCACTGTCCCAGGCTGCTCCAAGCCCCGTCCAACCTGGCCTTGGACACTGCCAGGGATCCAGGGGCAGCCACAGCTGCTCTGGGCACCCTGTGCCAGGGCCTCCCCACCCTCACAGGGAACAATTCCTTCCCAATATCCCATCCATCCCTGCCCTCTGGCAGTTTGAAGCCATCCCCTTTGTCCTGTCCCTCCATCCCCTGTCAATTGTCTCTCTCCATGTTTCTTGTAGCCCCTTCAGGTCCTGGAAGGCCACACTGAGGTCACCCCAAAGCTTCTCCTCTCCAGGCTGAACAATCCCAGCTCTCCCAGCCTTTCCTCCCAGCAGAGCTGCTCCATCCCTCTGCTCATCCTGGTGCCTCCTCTGGACTCTCTCCAGCAGCTCCAGGCTGTGCCTGTGCTGGGCCCAGGGCTGGGGCAGCTCTGCAGGTGGGCTCTCACCTGAGCACAGGGGCACAATCCCCCCTTTCCTGCTGGGATCAGCCCAGAATATTTTTATGATCCATTCCTCATTCCCGAGTCCGCAGCCTTTATCAGCACACACAGAGCAGTTTTTGGTGAGGCACCAATAACAGCATTTCTATCAAAGCACCTTTGGTTCCATCCACTACAAACCACAACTTCAAAAACCTTTTTTCTTCCTGCACGGTTGCCCCAATAAAAACTCATCCTGTCCCATTGCATACATAATTCCACTCTGATATTCCTCGGCCAGAACAAAGTTGATCTGTGCCTCTCGCCACGTCCCAGCCGGAGTTAACATCCACGTCCCTCACGGATCGCTGCACGGAGCCCCAGCAATGCTGATCCACGCTGGCTGCCCCGGCTCCAAGGGTCACCTGCAGCAATTTGTCAGAAGTTCCTTCTTCATCAAAAATTTAGAGGCTGCTGACTTTCCAACGACGCTGCAGCCCACAGTAAAACCATCTACCGCAAATATTTTTTTAAACCGAATGTGCTGTTCTCCCTCATATCTCTACTCAAAATCACAGCAAGGACAAGCAAGATCCTACCTCTGAGATGGGCTTCAAATCCCTTCAAGAAGTGAAATTCAGGCAGATCCTGGACTGAGGCATCCAAAGTGCCACAGAGTGACAACAGGCCAGCAAGCACTTGAAGAAACAAACCAAAAAAATCTGACACAAACCTGAAGCCTCTCCTCAACTCCAAGATTTAAAACAAATTAAAAACGAAACAACAGAAAAAAACAACCATAGACAGTCCAATTAATGCCAGAGAACAGCGACACGGCCAATCCTCTTAAAAAGTGTTGACAATATTTTTCTGCAACTTAAAAGAATGTAAAACTCAACACGAAAATACTCTCAACATCCAAATGCACTGAAATCTACATCAGCAGGGCCCTGTGTTTAACGTCTCCCAAGGAAGAAGTTAACTTTGATTTTCAGAGCTCCCTATAACAAATACCGTTGCTCTTAGTCCCAAAAATCCTCATCAAAATGAGTACTCCAGCCTGGGCCCTCTCACTACAGGAGAGACTCAGAAACTCAATCAGAGCAGACAGAAACAACATTTCCAACCCACTAAACCTCCCTCACACTGACAATTTAAACTGCAACGTACGAGAAAAATCATTCTGGGCTGAATACCTTTAGAGCTGACAAATTAAACAGTCAGGACACTTTGGGCTTGAAAAACCCAAGAGACTTTTTAGGTGAAACAGTAAAACGTGTTGCTACCTACACATACATACACAAGTATTTATAGAGAGATACATACGTATATATAAATATGTATTTGTAGCAATCTAATACTGTATAAAAAACAGCTGCAGAAAAATTTCTTCTTTCTCACCCTCTCTTTCCTCCTTCCCGGTCTCATTAATGCTCAAGTGCCTACAAGAAAATTTATTCAATTTAAATGGTATTTTTGTCCTATGCCCAAGAGAATACAGGAAGAAATCCCCCATACACAACCACATCTTAAAAACACCCAATCCAACTTTAAACCATGAGCTGTGCATTGCGTTAGGCAGGAATTTTCCAGAAAAAGCAGTACAGTTATTTCTTTGTTTCCAACGGAAATTAAGTAATTCCTAAAAGATGTGAGGGCGAGAACCTGCACCTCTCCCACCCAATTGCCACCATGGCACTGGGGCTTCCCAGGCCTCAACTTGGCTTTTAAATGGAGAAAGCCTCTAAGATTGCAGATTTTCAACTCCTTAATAATTCATTTTAATGCAGACTTTTCTGGCCAATTTACTGGGAGCAAGACAGGACAGCCTTTCCCCACTGCCCTGCACACGTCTGATGGCTGGGTTGGTTTTATTTGAGGTTTTTAACATTACAGAGTCTAATCCATCAAAAAACTCAAACAAATAAATGTATTACAGGACTCACAGGCTGATGATTGTCCTCTGTATGGATCCTCTGGTACCCTTACACATAGTGTGAATTTGGTATTTTATTATTACATTACACATTTCTTCTTGACCAACATCACTGAAACTTCCCAGACCAAAGCTGACATGAAATTGATGCTCCATCCAGCACAGCACTTGTTTACAGCCCAATCATGCAACAGGTCAGATGATTGTTCTGTTTAATCACAAAAGAAAAATTAATTCCCAGGAAGTAATAAACCAAGAGAGAAAAAGGGGATAGATGCTTCAAGCATGGAAGCAAACACGAGGAATAAAGGTAAAAATGTGAAATTTACATTTTATATACAGCTTCATCAGCCTTTTCTTATTCTTTTCAGATATATATATATATATAGCCTGGGAATGGAGGAGCTTGATAGAAACATTCCCCAATTTCAGCAAGGAACTGAGCTTTGGGAGATATGGCCACAGGTACCCTTAATCTGTCCTGTGATTATCTCCCTCCAAGTCACATGAAAATAATCCCCTGCAGCATAGAGCACTGATGTGAAAGGAAAGAAAAGCTCAAAGTCACAGCTGAATGGTTAGAGCTGAACCCATTTCAGCACTTTTTTTCCCCCTTCTACTTCTTACTTGAGACCAAGGCAGCTTAATCTGCACTGATGTCTATGAAGTTTCACTTGAAAAAGTTTTTCAGTCTGAGAGAGTTTCCTCTCTTATGAATAGGAATAAAATGCTCAAATATTTTTATGAAAAAGTTTCTTTTCCTTTTTACAAAGGAAACTATGAGACATTGCCTGAAAACTTGAATACTGCATTTCAGCCAAATTTCAAACCAGCAGCACAGATATTAATCAAAAAATGAGATTGTAAGAGAAAAAACACCCGACCAGGAGGCAGAACAAAACCCACTGGAGACCATGAGAAAACCATTAGAGATGTTCAGTGGATGAATGTGGCTGACTTGCTTGCACATGACAGGAGAGCAGCAGAATCAAACCATTTTATGGTTATTATTAATACCACAGAACACGGTAATTTTTAAAAATTATTATTTTCATTTTAACTAACACTTTGCCACCTCTTCCCACTCCTCACTTTCTCTCTGTTTTGCTCCCACATCCCTGCTCCCCTTCATTAATCCACTTAATTCCAGCATCAGTTTAGATACACATCTGCTTCATTAACTCACTGCTGGAGGAGGACGGTACCCAGACCCCTGTGACGGAAAGGAAAAGGAAGTTAATCTCAGTTTTGTATAATCTAGATATTATAATTATTATTATTTGGGTATCTTTGTTCCTTGTGTCTCCAGGAAACCAAGTCTCAGCATAAGACCATAATTTGAAAAAAGCAGAAATTAGAGGTTAAATTCCACTGAGTTTTCTTCCACCGACACTAAAAGACAAATGCTGCAGTCTATCCCAAGATTAATGCATGCAAATATGGCTGATCCACCAAAAGCAGCAAAGAAAGAATCGGATTTTTTAGCCAAACAACTGTGGAACACCTCTTTTATCCTTCCCATGTAATGAGGCCTCCCTTTCAGGGAGAAAAAAAACTGAACGAAGTATTTAAATTACTTAACAAGATCTCTTTAAATATCAGTATGAGGTTAGATATGATAAAGACTCCACTGGCTTTGCTGGGCAAGTTTGACAGCTTTGGTTAAAGAAAAAAGCCCCAAAACCCAAACAAAACTGGATGAAGCAGAGAGCTACACTGAGATAACATTCAGTGGTGATGAACCCAAGAGTATCTAAAGTGCTAAAAAAATCAATTTCTTGACTTAGGAACTAAATTCAAATTAGGAAATCTCTGTCTGACAAAGGCCTGAAAAACATGGAAGGAAAAGAAGATGGTGAGAGAGGTTAATTGGTCTGTAAAGTATTGAAAGTAGCAAGATAAAAAATGCCCTGGCAGGAAAACAAATCTGCAGAAGGGTGATGCAGAGAGAGTCCATGAAGAGGGGGTGAAACAAACAAAAATTTGATTTTTGAGGTTCAGGAACTTTATTTCATAATAATAATAGCAACGATGATGCTGCTAATATTGTTCTGAGGTTATTCATGGCACCAAAGCGAGCTTGAAGTCCATCTCCAGAAAACCTACCCCAGGAGCTTTACTAACCAAAATCTCCGCTTCCCAAATATCACTTTCCCTCAAAAGTAACAATTCTTTTGCACCATGTCTAACAGGAAAGCAGCAACAAGCCCCAGGCCTGAGAAGATGCTGTTTTTCTTTCAGATCTCCAAGGTTCACTTCATGTCTTAATGCACTTGGCGTTGCTCTCACCATTAATCGTGTACTGCAGACCAAGAGAAAGTGCTTTTCCAGAAATGACCTCAAACTAAATTCATAATTCTTTAAAAACCAATAAACCCACTGAACCAGAGAGCTCAGCCCTTGTGCAGTGGGCTCCAGGCACACAAAGCTGCTTTATTCCCTTTAGCAAGATCCACTACCACCTTGATTTAAAGCACAGAGTGGAAACTGTTTATATGGTTTAACAACAGTCCTGTGCTTTGAGCCAGGAAAGGAAGAAGAGGCCAGAAGACACCAGAGGCCCTTCATAAACAGAGACTAGAGATGCGCTACATAAATTCAATCCACCACTAAATCTGTATTTTTCTGTGCTAAAGCACAGTCCTACCTAATACTTCTTCCTAAACCTCTGAGATCTAGGGCAGCATCCCTTAACTCTTTCCAGATCCTCCCACACAACTCCAGATCTTCTACAGTTCATTTTTCTGGAGTTATCATCATCAGGAGGCAAGACCCTCTCTAAAGAGTGGATATTTGTGTGTGTCAACACATATATTAGATGGGTTCTCATCTTCCTCACAGGGAAACGTTATTCTAAGCTGAATCCAGAATTTGAGTAGTCACATCTATTACACATGGCCTGAAAGATGCTGCAGCTGCTGAAATATTTGGGACACCTCTGCATCCTTCATTGTACAGGAGAGTGAAGGTGAAAAACACAGCTTGTGCTGAAACAGAGCCTTAAAGAGCATGTTGAGCCCAGCTTGAAGCGGGGCCATTAACACAAGGACAGAGTATAAACTCATCTACGAGAAAAGCTTGCACAAGAGTACTCAAAGCTGTGCCTGCAATGCATGTTTTTAGCTCATAAAAAGGAATTTTAGTTCTAAAAGGGCTTTGGGAGCTTTTTTTTTGTCTAAGCAGACCATTAAATTCACCTGACCACAATGAATCTAGGAAGCAGGATTTTTCAAAGCCTAATATTAAAGGAGACTTTCAAGACTTCTTTCACTTTCTTGTAATATTAATTGGATCTCCATATATTGGAGATCATGGAGAGGAAGACTGCAATCACAGGGCTTTGCCAATTGATGATAAAGCCTTGCTGGGATCTTGTTTCTAGAAGTACCAACCCCTTCTAGTGAGAAAAGTCTCAGGTATGTAAAAACATATCCCAGTGAAACAATGGGCTGGATTTTTTAGAAATCCTCCACACAACGCAGAGAGAACTCATGGAATTTATCAGAATAATGCATCCCTCAGGAGGATTTGCAAGGAACCACATAAATAACAAGTAACAAGTGAGCCCAGAACTGCAGTTTCCTGCATCTGGAGAGAGGCTCTGGCACAGGGTGCCCAGAGAAGCTGTGGCTGTCCCTGGATGTGTCCAAGGCCAGGTTGGACGGGGCTTGGAGCAACCTGGGACAGTGGAAGGTGTCCCTGGTTGGAACTGGATGGGCTTTATGGTCCCTTCCAACACAAACCATTCTGGGATTCTCTGTAAGTTCACTCCCAGTTAAACTTTACAAAAGTAAAGAGTAAATGGGTTTTCCATCAGTGCAACATTTCTCTTGTGAAAGTAAGAAAACCACACCAGCTCTCTGCTGCCCTCCTTGCTTGTATCTCAACCCCTTTCCACAGGTGCCATTTAACCAATTCAAATCACTCTGCAATGCTATTTCCCAGGAAGCACAGGAATAAATCAATCAGAGAACGGAATGTCCATTACCACCTTTAATTAGGCTTATTGGACAAGCTGCTGAGTCTTTCGGAAAGGAAAAATGTGGATCCTTACTAATCTAGAATTAAAAAAAATTGGATTAGAACTACAGGCATTTAACTGTCTGCACTGCCTATTCTGGGGAATAATGCACTTCAAATTTTTCTGAAAATACAGAGGAACTGCTGATTCCTCTCCCTGCTGCAGGGAGCCAAGGGCTGGGAGAAGATGGCCTTGTTTGGCATCCATCAGGATAGAGGAGACTATTTTCCTTCTCTCTTTATTTTGCTAGGTTACCTGCAGGGAAAAAAAAAAAAATCTCATTTTTACATTCTGGGCATTGTTGCATGCTCCAAATAAAAATTCCAAGCCTCGTTCTCTTAAAAATGTCACTCTGAGCTGTTATCTGCTGGACAGAGAACATCCTTGGACACCAGTGGGAAGTATGTCTATGTCATAAGGGATTTATAAGTTTGAGACATACATATAACTTTTTTCAGGCCGGAAAGACCTACTGTGACAGTGCCCAAAGTTCCCAAAAAGGCAGCAGGTACCAGGTGAGGAATTAAAGGGATTCAATGACCTGGATCAGAACTGATTCCTATTCTGCATTAAGTAATCACGAGTCCATCTCAGAACAAGAACAGACTGGAGAAAACTTCAGGTTTAATCCCAAACCTCAAACTGTTTTTCACACATTTTACTGCTGCGTTTTTATTTTATATTCACAACTATGCAAAGGTCTGGGAGCTTTTTGCTCTTTCAGGGTGACACAGAGGCATGAGCAGTTAGCTATGCAGGTTATCAAAATCTGAAACATCAAGATGTTCAGATGCTGGGAGAAGAGAGGACTGTGTTAAAACAGCTCAACAGGAGGAAGCATGAGGTGGTGGAGCTTTGCAACTTTCTTAAGCTGCTTAACTCCAGATAAGAAGCTTATGCAACTTTCTGAACTCCGGAGAACATTCAGCAAGTGATAGCAAACAGTGCTTGGGACAGGCACTTCATGAGTCATTCTGCCCTCTTACTGAGGAAAGAGGCAAAAAACCCCAAGTCCCCTCCCGAAAAAAATCTGTCCAGAAAAAGTCAGGTAGAGTTTAGTAGAGGAGAAGTTCCATGTTTGTTTTCCTTGATGTTTCCCTTGCATGACTTGGGGAGCGGCAGAGTAAACCCAGCTTGTGAGTCAGAGATTATTTCACATCTCTAAGTGGAGCCTGACTATGAAGAAGCTGCTTTGTGGTACTTCTGAAGCAGAGGAGCTTTAGGAAGGGGTTTAAACACTGCAGCCATTCCAGTCACCAAACAGACCTACTGAGAGCTGTTCAGATTCTTCATCTGAAAATAAACCTATCAACCCAAAATGGGCCTAGTCGAGGGTGTTCACGGGCATGACAGGGACAAGGTCAAAGCCTTAAGGACTTACAACAGGCTTGATTAAGTTCCATCCGAGCTGGGGATTGAATGAGTAACAAACAGGAGAGAGACACTCCAGTCCTCTTGGCAGTTGTTAAAGAAAACGTGAAAAAAGCTCGGAAAAGTCCTTTCTTTCACCTCAGCGCCCTCTGGAGAGGCACCAAATGCCACCATCACCACTTCCAGTGGTGCCAAACACCAGCTCAGGGCTCAGCAAACACCACAGGAGCTGGCACCACTGCCCTCTCCAGCCGGGGGCTGTGCTTCTGAAGAGGATGGAGTGTTTCATCATCAAGGTTCAACTTACTTCAGCTGTTTTGTAGGAGGACAGATCTGCAGAACAACGTTCCAGTCTCCAAGTGCACCCGATGAAATACTGGAACTTTCTCATCTCTGGATTTTAGTGTGTGAACCACATTTCTGTGGCAGGGAAGAACCTGCTACAGAACGAAGTGCCAAGCACAACCCACAATCTCTTATTCCAGGAGAAGAGCAGATGAAACTCTACTTATCCTTCATTTAACAGTCGCAGAAGAACAGCACTGTTAGCTATAACACCTCTTCTGTTTACATTTTAAGCTTATCGAGGAAAAGAGATGCTCAAGGAGACTATAAACTACAGCTTTTAAAGCATTAGAAACACAGCTCTTTACCAGAGCCACAGCAGTTTTTATTTTCTTCAGCAATACAATAGCAAAAACAGTCAATGTGAGATTCAAAATCAAATAGCTACAAAAATTACAGCGAGAAATTGAAAAACCGCAAGATCTATAAACAGATTAAGCTCCACAACTAAAAGGAAAACTACCATGTGTATGCAACCACTTCAAGTACTGTATTTGATTCTACATATAGTTTGCCAGTCCTCTGTAAGGCTTCATTGCTTTTTCCACCATAATTTCAACAAGATATTTAGACCAGGAAACATGAGATAATCAATGAGAGGAGGAATAGTGCTGTGTGAGAATGCGGCCCCTCAAAAACAGGGGAGAAGAGGAAAATAACTCTGGTTTACATTAATTTATCTCCTTCTAGGCCAAAAGCTAACTCCTGCTTGGTCAAGAGTAGAAAACAGACAAGTCAGAGCCCAGGAATGGGAAAGGGTCACACATGAGCAGCTGCTGCTCCTCATCTTAGCACGAAGGAAAGAACCCATTTAAGTGCATTTCCCCTGCAGCCAGGCAGTGATGGCACAGAGCTCCTGGGGGCTGTGAGCAGCAGCCCTGGGCTAAGACAGGTCCAGGTAAACTGGAACTCAGCTCTAACACACAAAACTGAAGTTTTCAGCATGAATTTAACCAGCCAGCTTCCACCACTTTTAGCAGGGAGACATTTGGGCAAGTAAACAGAGGTACATCTGCCTTCTTTTAGGATCAGTGGTGAGACCTCGAGTCTAAAACAACAAAACATTTTCTGTGGGGTAGAAAGCTCAATGTGCAAACATGTTTTTCATACACCACTGAAACACAAACAAACGCAACAGCTCTGCAGCATCAATAAATCTTTATCCAGAGGAGGTGCACACTGCTAAAACATGCACTTAAATGCTCAAACTGATGCAGCTGAAGGACTACAAACCATGGAAACCTGGGGTCTTCTACTGATCTTAACAGTGGAAAGGAATGCAAATACACCAGGGCAGATGCTAATGACTCTTCATCCTGTTTCTTTAGAGCATTTGTTTTTAAAAAGTGAAAAAACCCTGTCATTGTTACTATTTAACTGTCCAGCAGCCTGTTCCCTGAGCACACAAACTTCTGAGGCAAAGAGGGGCTGGTGGTCAAGCAGTGACCTGGCAGCAATGCTACCAATTACCCCCTGCTCTAAAAATGACCCTGGGAAAGCAAACATGCACATGCAGCCTTTTCTTTTTACTGCCATTTACAACTCACACCAACACACTGGGCTGAGACCTTAAATAAATAACCCAGGGTGCTGCAGAGAGCTCTCCTCCCACTCTGCTTTGCCCACACAACAACCTGCACCACACTTGAAGCAGCAGGCACCAAAAATTTCTTGTTAAACAAAGAAGAAGTCATTGCAGGAAATGCTGATATTTTAGTGGTGAGCTTTTGATGTAAAAGCTGCTCCAACCAGGACCACCAAGGACCTGCTCCAGCACCTCTTAAAAATCAAGTATCTGCCCCACTCACTCTGGCAAAAAGAGACCCTGGTTTTGTGTGTTTAGAAACCAGCTGTCCTCAAGCAGTGGGACAGATGGACAGGCAGGACAGACACATCCAAGTGACCGCAATGAGCTTCAAAAAGACAGGATAAAGTCAAAACATTTTGCAATATCCAGGGAAATAAACGGTGGTTTTTGCTTCAACCATACCAGTTGAATTTCCTTGTTTCTCCCTACAAAATACCTCACAGTAACATGTCATTAAAACAGTATTTTTCATCTTGCACATTTTACCGGGAATGCTAAGAGATGCCAACTTCAACAAATGGAATGTCTTCAAATGCAGAGATGCGTGATCCTTCTGCAAATGAACTATGAAAATCTGTATGCTTGCAAGCTAAACAGAATTTATCATTTACTGATCCACCCCGGATTGGATTAGACAGGAATTGCTCCTTATGTAGTCAAGTACTGCAGTACACTGGAAATTACTGTCCTGACCTCAGCACAAGCAAAAGGGATGCTGGACATGCTTCACATTAAGCCGGACTGCGGAAAACCAGTTGATTTTCCCCACCAGTTTATTCCAACGAGAGGTTTACAGCTCCAAACAGCTGTACTTTATTATATTTTAGATTTCACAAAAGGCCTGAACATGTTGAGCAGTAATACTCTCCGGAACTGTCAAGGCCTATTGAAGTGAAATACGCTTCCCACATCAGGAACATGGCACTGTGATTTCAGCAGTGCTAGAAAGGCAGTAGGATTTTTCTTTTTCAAATGAGTCAGTACACAAAACCCAGAAATGGTGAGAGAGGCATTTTTAGAATAGTTAATACCAGGGTAGCTCATTACTACTTACAATGTTGGTGGAAAAGGAATCCGGATTTAACCATTAATTTTCAAACCACTGTTCTGAAACTACAGTAAAGTTCAAGATTTCTCACTTCTCTGTTAAAATTGAATGTACAAGAGGATCTTTCCTCATCTGTATAGCTCAAACCCAAAGGAAGAGGATATAGGAATGGATCTACAGGAATAGGTAGGAGACCTGCCCATACCTGGTGCCTCTTCCAGGGCTGTGTCCATCATCGCTCACTCTGGCAGAACGGGTCTGGACCTCCACAGCTTCCCTGCCACTGCACAAGTCACTTACTATGGTTAAAAACTGCTTTATTTAGTTTTCCTCATTTAAACCCAGTGTGGAGGGACTAATCTGTAACAGCTGAACCAGTTTAGCCATTCTGGACTTGTTCTGCAAATAAGGTGGGATCAGAAAAGCAGGGACAGCTGCTCACACACCTTGTGAGGGGCAGTGCAGGAGCTCTGCTCCACCCTCAGCTGGTGGAACTGCAGCATATTGGGGAGCACAAGGTTCCCCATGATCTCAGGGAGGTTGGTGACACTGTCTTTTAAGTCAGATTTCACTCACTCAAGGATTTTTTAACCTCCTTCCTGCTCACACCTATTCACTCCCTGCCATCATGTCTGTGCTCAAACTGCAGCTCAGAAATGCATTTGGATTTTCCAGCAACCAAGAACCGGCTGACAAAAAGAACCTCCCAGACAAGTCTGGTCATCTCTGCTTTTTTTTTCCTATTACCACTCACTCCAAAGCCTTTCACAGCCCACATCTCATTTTCTGGGGTCCCCCCACCCTGGCAGCTCTGCAGTCCCCATTCTGAACACTTCATGATTCAACCAAACACAGATCAAGCTCCTCCTGTGTGCAGTCAGGATTAACAAAACACCAAAACACATGTCCAGGTTTCAAATCCTGGCTGTTCCCATTAAATGAGTTTCTCCAGAAGAGCACGAGCTGTAGGTGGGATTGTCCAGGGCTGAGCACAACTTTAGGAGCTCCCACTGCTGCTTCCCTCAGCTGGAAATGCAACACCTTTGCCAGTTTATTATTCTTTATCTTGATCAACACATCTATTTTTCGAGAGAAAAATACCTGGATGTTTTAATTTGGGAAAAATTCCCACATCAGCTATGCCAAATGAAAGTATTACTTATTTTAAGGAATACTATTATACTTTATTACATTTTAAAAGTGAAACTTCAGGGGTATTAAACCTAACTGCTCTTTCAAAATAAAGCCAATGCCATAAACACTGACCCACATTTCAACTGGGATTTTCTCAGACCAAATTTCAACACGCAGATTTTAATTTTACACTAAAAAAATACCAACTAACTCCATTATTTCTTCAGCTGCCAATCACCTTCACTCTTCACTCAATCAAATACAAGACTGAGAATCCATAAGGTTTTTGAACTCCTGCCACTTTTAGACAACACATTAAAAAAATAAATCTATACATAGTAAATTTCAGCTGACTGTACTCAAAGCTTTTTTTCCCCCCTTCCCACTTTTGTTACCTCTAAAGTGCTCTCCTGGATACACTTTTGTTTAAAAGGCCTTCAACTTTGATCTGGTTTTCATCTGTCTCAGTGGACAAGAGAACTGTGTGGCTTTTTGAGCTCTGAATCAGAAAAGTACTTCTCAGCTTATGCAAACCTGCAGCCTTTACCTAATCCTTTCCTCCTTAAGGCACATTACAAGGTATCATTGACAATTACTTAATTTTTTCCTGTAATTCATCTTCCTACACCACATCCTATAAAATGTGGACCACCAAATGTCCACTGAAAAGTTTGGGCTACAATCCTAAATAGCTTCACTAAATCAAAGGTAGAGATGCTGGCACAGGAGAGAACTACAGCTCTTCCAATTTCATTTTTCTGCATTCCAGTTGTTTTTCAATGGGATAATCACTGACTGAACCATCCCTGGTTTGGCTGAGAGAGGGAAACTTCAGCTGCAGAGCTGCAAAATAAAATGAACAAAAATACCTGGGAAAAGAGTTGCTGTCACTGCAGATATATTTTAAGGACAGCAGCAACGGAGCACCAAGATAAGTCCATTTCCAGAGCCAGTTTCTGTGGCACATTCAGTTTTGAAGAACCAAAACATTAAGTTCCTAAGCTTCCTCCGACGAAAGTTAACTTCAGAGTATCTCGCCATTTAATCCATCTTGACATCCCTCATGCACAACATGAGCTTAAGCAATGCTTGCATCACACAAGTCCCTTGAAAAAGTCATTTCTCATCACTTGTACCTTCAGTGGTGTTCAACTTCAATGTGTGCACGCATCCCAGGGGACCCTAATCCAGTGTTCCCTGGTTTCCAAACATGAACTCAGAGGTTCTGTATTCGATAGCACAAGACAGACCTAGCTCCAAGCTGAGCACCAAAAAGGATGAAAATTGATACAAAAATTACAGATGAACAAACTTCCTATTTTCCTTGATTTTCTAGTAAACCAAGACCAGGCTTGTAATTATTTCTCAAGTCATCCAAAGTCAGGAGGGATACTCACCTCCAGCCCCAGCCATTTCTCATCACTAATAACTTCCCTCTCCCTGCAGGCTTGCTGGCTCCTCAGACTCAGCCTCATACCACTGTGAATACACAAAAAATCTTGTTTGCAGACTGCAGTTAATCTGTGTCTTCTGGTATCAAAGTAAATCCTGATAATCACTTCCATACATATAAAACCACTGGCTTATGTCACTTGTAAGACTCAGCCTCTTCCAGGAAGAACAGTAAAACGTTTGAATCTATTTGCAGAAACCTCCCATTGCTGTATCACAACAACATTAAGATGTTCTTGTGGTATTGCAATGGGAAAATTCCCACAAGAAACACCACAAGAACATAAACATAAACAACATCAAAGACAGCGAGGCTCGCTCAGAAGAAACAACCAAAACCACCGCCCCTGCACAAGTGGTTGGAAGCATTTGTTTGTGGGTGGAAACTCCAACAGAAGCATTACAGAAAAGTGACAGGAAAATATGGCATCGCTCCTTAGCTACGGTGACGTGATCCTCAGGAATTTAAAGAACAAGCTGTTTAGGTAGGTCCATATATCACATCCACAAGCTCGAGGATTTGCAGGGTGTACAGCCAGCTGGGTGTGTGCACGTGTTTCTGGACAAGACCCCAACTTAGGTCACCAGCACTGGACCCGAGTGAGTGCCAGGGCTACAGGAGTCACCAACCAGAGCTTGCCACCACCCCACAGCAGCTCCAAACCACAAAAATTCCAGTGATTTAACTTCCTTATCATAGAAAACCCCACATTTCAGATTAACTAGACAACCCCCTACCTGTTCTATTCATTGAGGTGCCATCCACAAAACCCACTCTGGAAAAACCCCACAGCCACTGCCATTGCCAGCTCACAGACGCTGTGCTCCGAGCAGCACCTTCCACTGCTTTATTCCCAGAAAACACCAGTGCTTCCAGCTCCAAGCCTGCAGCTCATGCCCTGCACTGCAAGGCAACGCTGAGAGAGAGAAGCAGAAGTGCCGTGGATGCTGTGGGAGCCCCGAGGAGCAGGGAAGAGCTCACAGCGCTCTGCAGCCCCAACACCAAGCCGGCAGCATTTCGGCATGAATCAAACACCTTCACCAAAGCATTTCCCTCAAACGCTTTCACAAATGCATTTGCCAGATTACTATGGAAAGTCTCTTGCATAATAAACAACTTTCTGGAACAATTCCACATGGGGTAGTAACACACTTTCAGTGCTTCCAAGTTCAGCATTTCCATTCCTGATTTTAGTATTTTGTTCATAAGTTCGCATACACATTTAAAATATACATCACTGAACAAGCCTGGCATGCAGCTTAAGCTACAGTTCAAGTTTCTCTGCAAAATAACAGCAGTCAATACTTTGGAGAGTTTCTTGTCCTTCATGAGATCTTGGTTTTTATTTTTGCACTCCAAATAAAAATACTGACATTCTTTCCCCTCGTGTAAAACAAGCTCTTTGAGGACAGCTAAAAATCAGAATTGATTCTGTGCGTGTGTCAGCGGCACCAGTAAGGTAATCCCGATTAACCAGTTCCCACCTAAGGCTACTGCTGGATCACTTCCCATCAGGAAGTATCTCCCTGTATCTCCCTCCGACGCATCCACCTAAATGGTGCTTGGATTTAGGTTAATCACAGCCAGGCACCACGCTGGATTGGCAACAAGGTCACATCACGATGCTGGGGACATCAGCAGCTCGCTCCCAGCAAGGTATGAACCATGACAATAAAGTTGCAAGAGGGAAGGCAGAGCAGTGGTTAGAGAAGGAACAGCAGAGCAGGCGAACCCTGCAGAGGCTGTTGCGGAGAGCGGAGGGAGAGCGGAGGCAGCGGCTGTGCCAGGCGCCGAGGCAGCGCTGAAACTTGGCGGCCAGCTCGCTCTGCTCTCCCCCGGCTGAGGGAAAGTTCCGCGTTCGCCACGATCTGGTCAAACCTGAGCGGCCGCGAGGGACGTGCAGAAAGAGCGAAATTATTATTCGAGCGGAACAGGAAAAAGCTTCTCAACAAGGCTTCACCGGCGTGGTGCGGGGGTTGTTTTAAACCAACACGCCAGATCCCCACCGACACCACAGCTGGGGGCGAGCTCCCGTACGCGCCTTCTCGCATTTGAGACAATTAGCACTTAATTAAAAGCAAAGCCAGAGCCGCCCAGCTTTAGAACTTGAGCAACTCCAGACGCACTTAAAACGATTCTAGGAGGGGGGGAAAGCCCAAACCCCACGCAAACGCTCACACCGTCAGCAGCCGCACGCTCCGGCGCTGCCGGACCCGGGGCGCATCCCCAGCCCTCGGGGGAGCCACGGGCGCCTGGCGGAGCCCTCGCCCCGGGGACGGGGGGATTGGCGGGGGACAACAGCTCCCTGCAGGCAAGCGAGGAGCCTCGCAAATGCCATCAGCGAGGATCACCCAGGCGGGCAGCGGCACGTACCGAGCGCTCGTGCCTGGCGCTGCATCCCCCGAGCCCGGCAGGGACCCTCCCGCGGCACCGCCGCCACGGGTCCCCAGTGCCCGCTCCCCCAGCCCGGCTCCACCGCTCCGTCCCTCCCGAGGGACGAGGGGGGGCCGGCACTCCCCTCTGCCGCCGCCCAACTTTGTTCCCCGAAGTTGCCCACCTGCACCCGAGCCGTTCCAGCCGCCGCAGCGCTGCCCTTCCCCGCGGAGCCAGCGCCGTAATCCTGCGGCTCCCGGCGCCTCTTCTGGAGCGGCACTGGCCGCGCTCCCGGAGGCGGGGCGGGCCCGGCGCGATCTCCCGCCCACCGCTCCTCAGCGCTCCTCACCGCCCCGGGGCTGTACAGCCCAGCCCGGTACAGCCCAGCCCAGCCCAGCCCCTCCGGAGCAGCAGGGCCCGCCGGCGCCGGGATGCTCCGCTGGCGGCGGCGGAGGCTCCCCCGAGAGCCCCGCTGGACCCACCCGCGGAGGGTGGATGCGCTCCCGGGGCTGCCGGGGAAAGTTGAGGCGTTATGGCTTAAATAAAAACTCCATCTCATTTCTGGGCTGGAAGCCCAGGGAAAGAGTCAGGTTCACGTAGGTCGCTGTGCAGGAGCCGGATGGAGGTTTTATTGGATCTGGCTCCGGCTGATCACAGCATTAGAGCTGTGTGGTGTAATTAAGGCTGAGCAGAATTCCTTTAAGTCCCTCTTTTTTTTTAGCAGGTAGTAGTAAGATTCCTGAAACCTCTATTATCTTTTCAGTATCCCAAAGCACAGCGAAGTGTGTGTTATTAGATGTGTGCATTAGCTCCCTGTGCCTCAGCTGAAGTCGAATTTGGCCAAGGATGGTTTTGGCTTCAGAGCCACAGTGAAGTGTTGGTTTAAGAGAGTCAATCATAGCACCACAGAATGGCCTGGGTGGAAAGGGACCTTAAAATTCATCCAGTGCCACCCCTGCCATGGGCAGGGACACCTTCCACTATCCCAGGGTGCTCCAAGCCCCGTCCAACCCGGCCCTGGACACTTCCAGGGACGGAGCAGCCACAGCTTCTCTGCCTCACCACTGCCTCAGCACTCTCACAGGGAGGAATTCCTTCCCAATATCCCATCCATCCCTGCCCTCTGGCAGTTTGAAGCCATTCCCCTTGTCCTGTCACCCCACACCCTTGTCAATTGTCTCTCTCCATGTTTCTTGTAGCCCCTTCAGGCCCTGCAAGGCCACACTGAGATTACCCCAAAGCTTTTCCTCTCCAGGCTGAACAATCCCAGCTCTCCCAGCCTTTCCTCCCAGCAGAGCTGCTCCATCCCTCTGCTCATCCTGGTGCCTCCTCTGGGCTCTCTCCAGCAGCTCCAGGTTCTTCCTGTGCTGGGATCTCCCCAGAAGGGTGAAAGGACTTGATGGCTGTCCTTGTACATAGAGGAATTTTGAAAATGGTGGTGATGCTTTGCACTCATGGCATAAGGAAGAAGGACATGAGGAAAACAGTTTGCTTCTTCAGTGAGTAGGATTTAAGTCACTGCCACCTCCATTTCCCTTTCTGTCCAGTTTTGTCATGAATTATTGAAATGCGCTGGCTGAGAAACAATGACATCTCCTCTGGGGATAGTAGAGACTTGACACAGCATCTGCTGACCCAGACTCAGTGTAGGAGCCCTGACCTGAAGAGATGTCCTTACTTTTCCATGCATGTGCGAGTCTATAATTAAGGAATGTCCAGCACTGAAGTGTAGCCACTTCTGTAATGAAATGTGGCACTGGTCTAAGGAAGGGATGTCAAAAAATAAATTATCTCAGGAAAACAAGATGCATTTTTAATTGGCAGAGTGTGATCAAATAGGACTCGTAGAGATGATAGAATTACATGGATTTAATGAGTTCCCATGAACTGAGCACTGAGATTTGCACCAGCGAGGTTCAGCTCAGCCCTGGCACGGAGCAGGAAGGGGCACTCAGCCTGTTTGGAGCTGATGTAGCACAGTCTGATAACTCCACCACATCGCTGAAACTCCACTTTGGGCTTTTGCCTAGAAGATAATATTAACTTTCAGTTATTATTGCACAAAGCCTTAGCTAGGACTGGGGTCAAGCCTTGGTTCCACTGCGAGCTCCAGCTCAGGTAGGTGGCTGTGAACTCCTCCGTGGGGCAGAGACTGAGCGTGGGCCCAGGAGCAAACCCCAAATGCAGATTCGGCTTCCTCAGAGCTCTGCTGGTTACGTATTCACAACACCTCAGTGGCTCAGGCTTATGAGAGCTGACAAGGTCAGGGACCTGTGGCACAGCTCTCCACATGGAATATCAGCTGTAGCTGTGCGAGGCCAGCATGAGAAGGATAGCCTGTATTTTTATGCTTGACCGACCACAGAGGCTGTTCAAATTTTGAAAATGCATCCTGCAGTTTGCCTTCCCTGGTGTCCTTTGTCACCTCCAGCCCAGCCCCATCTTCGGACTCCTTCGGCCAACTAATATATTTTTTTCAATTTCAGTTAAGTCAAGGACTTCAGATTCCTATCATAGGTATCAAGTTAGGCCACATAAAAGATGTTTTTATTTTAAGTTTGTCAGAGAGGCACTTTATGAGATTGTGAGGTTGAAAAGATGACTCTAATCTTGGAGATGACAAGTTAAAAAGGACAAAACCCACTCTTCCCCTCACTTATTTTCCAGCAACCCAGGCATGCAGAAATAGCAGGTTTGTAAGTGCTTTTCCTGTATTCATTTCAGAAAACACAGCAGAGCTGCACCAGATACTTACTGAAGGGAAGCAAGTTGCAGACAGCGAATTCTCTGAGGTTACCTGGAATGTTTTCACACAGTCCCTGAGCCTGTGCTGCCCTTCTGCCATCTGGGGCTTCTGAACCCACTGCAATATTCACGTTCAATAATAACAACTTAATTGCCAGTCTCACGCTCCTTCCAGCTAATGATTTTTTTTCATTTCCACTTGTCATTCAGACATCACTGTCGACAGGTCTCTGAAATTATATGTGAAGAACAGCAACGCTTCTACTCAAGTGCTGTCTAATTAATGCTTCCTAAGAATCAAAGTGGGAAAAAACCCCTGCTCTAATTTATGAGCACAGGTGTAAGCAGGTACATGAAGATCATATTTAAACTTCCCAATTAATAATTTGTTTTGAAGAGCTGGCTTAACCCTGTCCATCCTGATGGCAGCTGGCGTAGACCTAAATTATCAACTTGCTCCTATTAACTACACCCCCTCACTGCTCTCTGCCATAGTTGCTATATCCACTTCCAAGCAATTTTTCCGTGTTCACGTTTTCACCACGTGGATTGCCCATGTCCTGCTTTGACAAACCTGGTTTTTCAAATTTTAGATGGGAATTTAGCCGCCTCAGACTTAAATACACCAAAAATTCCTCCAGAAAAAAAAGTCAATCAGTGCTTGTCTCCCAGCTGCTTTAGCTTTCAAAGAATTTCTCTTACCACTGGCAGAAGTACCAAGTAACTCACCTCAAGCTTAAGCGGAACTTGTTTTGTGAAACACCCTCTGGGACATTGCCAAAGTGGGATCTTGTCAGTGGGGCTCAATGGACCATTAGTTTGGTCTTAACACTGACAATCACTATCATTTTCTTTTCAATAAACTGAAACAGCCACTAGAAAGCAGAATATTAAAAATAAACTAAGAAAAAGTTGAAAATTTAGTTTTCTGTCCTTCTAGGTGTAAAGGTTACAGCAGCCCACCTTTTCCAATCACACTTTCAGGCATAATAGTGCCAACGGCAAAAATATATGGACAAAATATAGGATGCTTTGGATGCAGTTAAATGAGTAGAAAATTGACTCTTTCCGGTTATACTTATGGGATTCTTACTTAAAGATAAGTGCTTAATGTAAATTTAATCTTCCTAATTTTTAAGAGACGCTTCCCTCCTTAAGCCGTCAGTGATACCAACTAATCTGAGGCCTTGATCTGCAGGCACAGTTAAGAGACTGTGCATTTCTCTCGAGATCGAGGTCAGCTGTAAGAGCTTGATTGGGTTTTTTGGAATACCTGTATCACAAGCCAAGCCAGTTCCCCAAGGCACGGGGAGATTCCTTGGTGTGGTGGTGCCACAGGATAAGCTGCAGTCACTCCTGTGCCTCATCCGTGGTCACCAGCACTGACCCCAACATCAGCCACGCTCCTCGTGCTGTATTTTGTCCCCATTTTGGATAATCCTTCTCTCCACAGGCCTGGGAGACGTTATCTTAAAATAATTCTGTTCTCAAAGCAGCCAGCGCAGCTCTGGTCTGATTTCACTGCAGTCAATGGTAACACTCCTTTTGGCATCAAACCCAACTGATTAAATCACCAAGCATTTTCAAATCCCCATTTCATTGCCTCCATGAGCTGCTGCTCGTGCTAATAAATGGAGAGTGCAACTGGTGTTGGGAGCAGCGGGAGGGAAGGGCCGGAAGGGGGAGGCTAATGAGAGGCCCCGTCTGTATGAAGGAAATTAATTCTGTGGCTGGATTAAAGTGCAGCGCTGGGAGCCTCACTTTGCCCTGACACAGCCTGCATTAAGGGTCTACACCTCTGTAATAACCCCAGCACTGGTGTTCTGTGGATGCAAATGTCCTTAATGCAGGCAGGACCTGCAGCAGGCCACAGAGACTATTCCAAAACCCATAAGAGAAAGTGGATTATGTGCGATTGTGCTGGAGAGCATCGCACAGAAAGAAAATGATAATAGGAAGGTTAAGTGCCCAGCGAGTGCAAACTGATACACAATATCTTGAAATCACAGAGAAAGAAAATTAAAACAGGGAAATGATTTCACATATAGGTAGATGGAGGCATAAAAGCAATCTATGAAGTCTGGGAGGGAGAGCAATGAGAGTGATGCTGTCAGATGTGCAGCCTTTTGCCCATTAGAAAGAAGTGATTGAAGTCTAATTCCAATAAATAAGCAATTTCAGTTTTGTCATGATATCAGGGGGATTTTTTTTGACTCTGCTTTTGTGTGTCATTGAAATATTTGTGTATTAATAGCTGCTCATTTTAATAGCATTACAGTAATTTGAACATCTGCAGCAACCAGGCATTAAAATACGATCACTCCCCTATATTTCAAGTTATTTTTGCAGTCCTTCAGCCTGATTTTGTCACATCCATTAAAATGCAAGGGATCAGTTCTTACCATTACCTAATAACTGGCAACCTTGAGCTGAAGTGTTGAGCAGGAACCAGCCTGATGCCCGGAGGCCTGGCCAGCAATTCAGTGGAAGGCAAAGACATTTTGTGGCTGTCCTGGAAGCTGAATGATGGGCTGTGTAACTTTCCTAATCAAATACAATTAAAGACAAAATTATATTCCCACCACCTCTGCCATCGTTTGTTCCAACAAATTGCCTGATGTACTATTCAAGTTTGCTAAACATAGAACATTTTCTAAATGAGAGGTTTTAATTCTACCAAAAGCTCAGCTTAGTTCATTAAAGAAATGAGATATTTTGTTTAGAATATTGAGGAGCTGTCACAGGGCAGGAGGCTCTCTCTGGAGGAGAAATGACTCCTCTCCTGGGCTCAAACTGACTTTTGAGGAGGTGAACCCACAGAGGATAAATGAATCCAAAGCATGACTTTGAATTTGCTGTTCAGGGGATGAAGACACAAACCAAAGCACGGGCAGCCATTGGCAGTAAAATGTGGTTAGGAAATATTTGACCAGCAAAGAAATACTTAGAAGTAAAATACTCCTTAAAAGTGCTCTGAAATGTGACCACTGGCACCGTCATGCTAAGGAGGAGAGGAGGAAACAGCAGCTACTCCTCCTTCCCTTCTTAGACTCACAGGGATTTTTCACTCTACTCAAAAGAGCTTAACCCATATTTTAAAAGTGATTTCTGTAATGGGGCAATATTTGCTTGCAAATGTGATGCAGGATTTTAGTCTTTTCCAAAGCTTTTCATTCTAGCTGGGGAATTCATGGCAGCCAACATCTAAACATCTGGAACTCTCTTCATCCCTTCAGCTCTTTCTTACAGAGCACCTTCCATGCAGCCAAGGAGTAATTCTGTATGTGGAACTTTAAAAATCATCTGACACTTTAAATGTTAATATAATAAAGTAGGTTCAGGCTTCAACATTATGCAGTTTCATTCATGAGTTAGCTCAGGCATCCCAAACATGTCTGAGGGGAAGAGAAGGTAAATGCATTTAATCCTTTGCCAGCAGGATCAGATGCAGCCAGATAAAACAAGGAGCATAAATAACAGTGACCTGGAAAGAAACAAAATGAAAACCAGCCTACCTGAGAGATAAACAAGGGGAAAAAGGGCCCCAGGAGCTTGGATTTGGTGAAGGATCACTATTTACATTTGTCTCCATGAAAACATACTCCTTAATTCCTATCCAGGTTAAGGATATCTCCCTAAATCAAATATTAATAATTTTGAGATCTATAAATACCCTGATGGGAACACTCTGCATCAGTAATGAATACAAATGACCCTGTGCAAATGTCTTTGAGCAGGAAAAATAAAGAAAACATCATGTCAGTGACCTCCAGCCAGAATGTTCCTGCAGCTCAGTGTGAGGGCACTTGTGAACCTTCACATATTGAAAGCAAATTTTAAAATACTTGGAGAATGTTAAAATAAAAGGAAGATTCTAAGAGCATTCAAGTTGATAATATAATATATTATTTTCCCAGTCCCTGCTATTGATCCTTCTTGTGCCCCTCTCCCAAATACCAATTCCATCCATGGCTGGCAATTTTCCACGTTCTTCAATAATTCTGTCAAACTTTCCTTGACAGCAGAATGCTGGTTGGCTGGAAGATAACATCTCTAATTTCAGCATTAGAATCTATCCGATATCAGGTTTTCTACTCACTGAAACCCTGCACTGAGCTGGCTCCAGAAATTTAAAGACGTTGGCCAGAAAGTGGAAGAAAACAAGTTACTGTTTTTTCTGTGTTTTATTAAACTTTGTCCCACTGGATGCTCTTTCTGTTAATTAATTTTTCCTTTACAATTCCAGGTAAGCTATTAATCTATTGACTTGAGGATTTTTCAAAGCCTTTCCAGAAATAAACTCTGGGATGAAAGGATCCTAAGCTATGCATGAAAAGTAGAACTGTTGTTTTGTCATTTTCAAGCCCATGGTTTATCCCAAGCCTCTCTAATTCCCTTTGCATGGATGTCAGATGGAATAATACAATGAAAAATTACCCCTAGATTTTGTTTTCCATTGCAGAGGCCTTTTTGTACAGAAATTCTACCAAGTTTTATATAAAATTTGATTGAAAAGTCACAAACCTTCCAACTCCAATTATTTTAAAGCAGCAAATTAATGGGGGGTTGGGTTTAAATTAACACTGGTTTTATTCTATTCAGCACTTCCATCTCAATCTCTTTCATTCCCTTAATCCCGTTGCCCCAAAATTTGATTTTGATAGTGAGCTCATCAGAAACACTCAAACACTCTTGCAATTGTGGAATGCAAAACCATTTAAATAACATTTTTTTTGCAGTTTCTGGATAAGACAGGAAAATGCCACAAAATATTCATTATTGGAAATAGGTAGGGCTTTTACCTATGAATTTTTAAATTGCCTTTATTATGGCCCACTGTGTATGAAATAAATGTGATTTAAACATTTGTGCCCTCTACTGGCATAAAGAAAACAATGAAAAGAGAGAAAGAAATCCCTTGTTTCCAGATGTTGTACCCAAACACAGTGCCCAAGTCAACCTTTTTGTTGTTCCTTGGGGTTTTTTAATTATGCTTGAGTCGCATTTGAAGGCTGAATTATTTTCATCATTAAATCTTAGCACGTTAATTGCTTACAGATTTTTTTTTTTAAATAAAAAATCTATTTACACTGTTAAGAGAGTATAAAAAGGCTTTGCCCTAGTAGAATATGATGGTGTGGAGGGTGTGTTTGCACAGTTAAGAATAACTTCATTTTTATCGTACTTTTAAGGAGCTGTGCCGTCAGAGACCATGAGAACAAGGCTGTGTGACAAAGTCCTTTACAAAGTTCAGAGCAACTTTGGAGCATTCATTTTAGAGCAAACATGTAGGAGTTGATGCATAATGTGAAGTTGAATATAGAATTTCGTGTAATACTGAAGACTCAAGACCTCACCCTCTGCTGAAACCCTTCTAATCAAGCCTTCACTTACCATTTAAAAGAAAACTCACATTTTTCTGTCCTATCCCCCACCGCTGAAGTTGTCAAGTGGCGTTAAAATGGAATAACAAAAAAACAAAACCATCCCCTTTGGTGAGGAACTCGCATGCTGCAACTTCCCAGCATGGGCAGGATTAGTCACGGATGCTAATTGCAATCCTAATTGACAGATTTATGCCACAATATGAAATCCATTCAGCACAGTGGCAATAATGTTCATATCAAAAATAGCTGTGGGGAGCAGCCCCGTACTGGGAGTCAGCTCCACACTTTTCTTGCAGCCTGTAGGAACATATCAGATCCCTCGTTTTTCACCTTTTGAACAATGTAGTTACAGACTGCAGATTAAATGGATACCAGACCACGTGGATCAGAGAAGGAAAAAATAATTACATCCCAGAAAACTTAATAATCAGCAGATGAAGGGGCCAGTGTGCTCTTGCCCCTTTCTTTGGCTCTAGCATTGTCCCTCTGCAGTGGGAAGAGTTTGTTTACCAGCAGAATCCGAATCATTAATCACAGAATTAAGTTCTAATGTTCCCTCTAAGTGGCTTTATTCATAAGGACCTGCATCTGGAAATGAGGTGGGTACGAATAGCATGGGGTCAGCCTTCAGAAATCTCAGTCTGCTGTTAAGTGCTTCATTGCCAGAGAAAAGTACACGGCCAAAATGAGCTGTAATCACACAGGAAGGCAGAGGACGGACTTGTGCTTACAACACAGCTCTTTCTGCCAACTTCTCTGTGCTGAACTCTGTTACAGTAGAAGTAAATATTAGTGTCTCAGGCATGACTGTTGCTTTGAACTGCTGTGTGTTTCAAACATATTTAGCTTTATGGCAGAACATTTTTCAGGACCAAAAAAAAAAATCCCTTTATATTCTAAGCTAAGAACCTACTGTGTGTCTTTGCTGAATCAGTGGAAAGCAGAATTTTTTTTTAATATATCACAGGAGTATCTCAGAGTAGAAAAACAGTTCTATTGCCATGATCTTCTCCACCCCTGAGCCTGGGAACACCAAACTCTCAACCTTCAGGCAGCTGTTGCAGACAAGTTCACTCCTTGCTCCTGCCATGAGCTGCACAGGGCAGTTTGGACTTTAATAGTGGACTCCAACTTGTTAACTGGTTACAACAATTAGCCAGAGTGCCCAGGGCTTGACGGCCCTTGGTTACATGTGGGTCAATCAGGATCTCATGGATAATCACTCCACTTTATCTTCACACCAGAGCTCCTTCCCCATTCCTCTGCCAAGCTCCTTCTCTCTGGCACAATCCCAGCCCTCTGTGAAGTGAGAGTTGGAAAGATTGTCTCTTCCTTCCACATTTCATCGAAATCAGGCATTTTCTGTGGCCATAACTGCTGTGGTGGGAATGCAGGTAAAGGACATCTGAGAGGGAAGTGCTAAAGTGCCCTGGCCCTGAGAGGGAGAGAGGGGTCGAGCTGGATCCTTCCCTGGAATTCCCTGGCTCAAAAAATTAACCACGGTGCTTTACTCCTCTGTCTTGGCCACAGGAGCATCTCTCACTCTCAGACTCAGATAGAACAGACTCACCCCTCAGGGCCACCTGTGAGGTGACTTTTCTATTTCCTTCATAACATATCTGTGATTTGAACTCGCCCTGTGGTGAAGCTGCAATTGAGCCAACACCAGCCCCACTCATGGTCAGTGAGGGCAGTGCTGGGCTGTGACACAGCTGCTGGGGCAGCTCCTCAGGGCACACACCCCTCAGGGGAGCTCAGATAAGCCTAAACCTACAAGCAAACCTAGATCCCACATTTTGTGACCACCCAGCTGCCAGTGATGAATGTGGAAACCAGTGCTGTGATTGCCTGAGCAGCCTGGGGCACTGACCTGGGGCCTTGGGTGAGCTTCGAGGCTGCTGGGGGAGCACCTGGAGATGGCAAATCCTGGGATGGCAAATCCTGGGATCATCTTCAGGCACGGTGTCATCTGTGACCAGTAAAACCTGATCTCTAAGAACTTCATTCAGCTGCTCATCTCCCTGCAGCTTGCTTTCTCCTCTCGTCTGGCCCTTGGTTTATAATTCTTTCCCCTTCTGCCGCTGTGATTTTGCTGTTATGGGAACTTTGCAGAAGAGAAAAATAAACAGATCAGTGTTTGATGTTGCGCTTTCTGTTCGGAAGTTTGTTTTCCTTTCTTCTTCCATTGCATCAATATTAACATGTTGATTCATAAGCCAAATAAATAAAGACTATAAATACATTCTTTCTATTTTTTCTTTTTTTTTTTTAAACTGTGAAACCTCAAAGTTACAGTTCCCACAGCAACTGCACAATGTGCACGTACATTAAAGGCAGGGATATTGCCACCCAAGGCAGCAATCAAATATGCATGAGGGACTTATTTACACATGAGGGCTGTGCAAGTTTGAAATCCCAGAATCAAGAAGCACCTTGGATCTATCCCTGATGCTGTGTTGGGAAGAAAAGGTCCGAAGACATTGGTCCTTGTGGGCACGGGGGAACTCGAACTTGCCCTAAGCAGAAATGCTTATGGATAATGGGATGGGGGTACCTTTACCAGAGCTAAAGATGCTGTGGATAAAGTAATTATTGTTAATTAGCTGAAATCCACAGCCAGAAGGTGTCATAACAACCAAAGCATTATGAGCAGAAATCATTGTTCACAGTCCTGACCATCCTTAAATGCTGTGAAAGAATTTTCCCCAGTTTGATTGAGCAGGAGTGAAGAGTGCTCCGTGTGTTGGAGAAGTTCATGCTGTCCAAATGCTGTATCTTTTGCCGTCCACAAGCTGATTTTATCCTGGTTTCTGGTTTTCCACCAAGTACTGGTTAATCAAAATTTGTTTTTCTAGGTCATGAATTCAGCATCTCAGCCCCTAGCCTTGGCCAGCACTGGGATCTCAGTTTGTACCAAAGGCTGCTCTGCTGTAGCTGATGCTCTTTTCTCTGGGCCTTGCCATTCTAAACCCAGCTTTTCCAGCAGTGCAGGCAGTGCTGGCATTGCACCCCGAGCCAGGAATTTGGGAATCTCCCTCAGCAAGTGTAGTGTTGCCTGGTAATCCAACATGTGCCTCCTGCTCATGAGGAGCAGCCCAGAGAGCCCAGTTCTCTGTGAGGTGCCCTGAGAGGAGAGAGAATTCAGATTTAAAATTCTAACAGTATCGATTATCTTCTTTTCCATGGTCTATTATCACAAATAGTAGAGGCTGTAGGCATCAGATTTCAGTGATAAAAAGAGAAGCAGTGTGCCATCAAGTGACTGAATTCTTGGTACCATTAATCTCTTCCAATCTAGTAATTAAAAGGAACTGGAAGATTCCAGAATTATAAAGGAAGAGCCATTGGCATGTTTAACTATAAGCAGCTGGATACTTTATAGACCCATATAAATGGGTGAGTGTTGATATGTTTTCAGGCCTTTGCAGACCATCTCAGCTCAGTATCCCTGCTCTGGCAGGGCTCCTCCAGAACACACACTGAGAGAGGATTTATGACCCAGAGGAGAGCACTATCCTGCAGTGTCACCTTGAACCTGCTCACACGGATGGGCTTCTGCATTATCATCCATATCCCTTATATTCAGCATCAACACGTGCCACGTTTTGTGGGGATAGAAGAGCCTGGTGTCTGTTTCTGCAGAGAATGCATCCGATTTGTTTTGATAGAAATGAGAGCCATTAGCATAAATTTACCTTACCCCAGGAACAACATCTGAAAGCGGTTGTATCAAAGCACCATCATTTCTGTGGAGCGAGTTTGAGCTGCACTGTGAAAGATGCCTTTTAAAACGCTTTTATTTCTCTGGAAAGCAGCAGGAATTGCCAGACAGATAATTTTTCAAAAATGTTCCAGGATTTCTTATGGATATTAATTTCTGTTTAAGCCTCTTCAAACTTTGGCAGAAAGACAAGTTTCATTTTTCTCTAACAATTCCTTTAGTTCTGCAGATGTTGTAGCCAGATTGGCAATAAATTTTGCTGGAACAGTTAACTCAAATTAGGGAAAGGTGCTGTTATTTAATATTCTGTTTCTGTCCCACCTTTTGAACCTTAATTTATAGGTGGTGTCTTTTATAGTTACCATTCCATATAAGTCGGCAAAACTTATTAGATTATTACGTTCTCTGCCAAGGAGAATCTGATTGTTCTTCTCAGTAAATATCTTCAGAAGCAGGAGCATTAAACATGGTGTAAAGGAAAAAAGTCCATTTTATGTCCCATTTCCAAATGGATACACGTGTTTTGATTACACCTCTCTAATTTCCATCAGTCTGTTTCTGTCTCCCCTTTATTGGCCTGATTAAAAGCTTACTGGAATGAGTGAGAAATCAAACCTCTCATTGACTTAAGTGGCTTTGAAGCAGTTTTCAAACAGTTGCTTCACATTGGTTCCTTATTACACTTGAGAAAGGCTCTGTTTTCCTCCACTTCCCATTTTGCCTTGCCTAAAGATCAGGAATCTATCTTTGCACTTTCATAACCCCAGACATCTGCACCAGTAACCATCCATGAAGTGCAGCAGTTCACCCTCAGTTCAGAAAAAGACCTTCTGACTGCCAGACATGTTTGATATTCCTGTGAAATGGAGTGTGGCCCTTACCCTGAGCAGCAGCATGGCTCTGCAAGGTCATTTTTGGCTCTTTTGGGAGTGCTGCACAGGAATTGCCTTTTTTTTTCTCCTCCCCCCATTCAGCAGAAAATCTAACCAGAGATTTTTGTCCTGTGCTCCACTGACTGTCAGGGGTTCGTGCACGACTTCTCAAAGCAGTACAGGAAACCAAACCTGCTCCCAGTTAGTCCAAGTTCCCTGTACTGGGATGTATTCAGGAGACCCACAGATCCCCACAGCACTGCCCTGGCTGTGGTGCTCCTGCCTGGCCCTGCAGGAGCATTTCCTTGGCATTTACCCTTGGCTGGTGCCCAGCTGATGGAGTGATGGTATTTAAGCTGCCAGTTTTGGCAGCTGCCTTCTGTAATTCCGACACAGGCTCTGAGTTTGGGGTTACAGGTATTTGACCAGCAGCAATTCAAGCTGACAGGAGATGGCTGTAATTGTACCATAACACCCATGACAAGTAACATTTTCGGAGACAGCAGAACCTCACCTGCAAAACGTGCTCAGCTTCAGTGGCTGCGTTTGCTGCAGCACCTGGACTTGCCATGAGCTCAGGGAATTTTGTTTTGCTTCAGTACCTTGGGAAGGACAGAATCTATTCCAAACATCGAAAAATACCATCTTTCTGCAGGCAAAGCAATCCCTTTGCACCCCAAACCAATCTCTCCTGGCTGAGGAAATCCCTGTGGGTTTTCCTGTCATGTGAAGGATGCAGAGTGAGGGTCACGCTGGAGGTTACACACAACCAGGTGTTACAACCCCAGGCTGTCCCTGGCTGACAGCCCTACGAGACCTCTCCCACCCTCTGCTCCTTGTTTTCATGGGTGGGTACTTCATTTTATCCAGTTGAAGAGCTTTTTCTCCTTTCCCTTCCCCCTACTCAGACCTGGACCAGCTCTGTGATCCCCAGGTGCTCTGCAGATGACTCCTCCATGATACACTGGCCATTGGATTCCAGCTTTATCTCTTCTGTCCATCCTTTTTTGCTGCACCTCTGCTCCTTCCTGCCGGGCTGTTGGACATCCCAGGTGACTGTACAGCCCCAGGGCACAGTGGTCAGTTGAAATTCAACCCAATTTTGCCTGAAGGTCAGGTGGATCTGATGCTCAGGATATTAAGATTGTGAGCGATCTTGGGAGGAATATGGTTAGGAGTGAAGCTGGAGGAGTGAAGTTGGAGGTTTATATTCAGCTGTTGCTCTCAGAGTTACCAGCGAAAACTCACTCAAGGGGAAACAGCACACACCAATGAGTGTAAACAAACTAACTCCAGCCCTTGGAAATTAGGGAAGAAAAGAGCCTCAGTGCTGCTGCAGTCCCCACCAAATCTGACTTCTGAGGCTCAAAAAATAGCAGCTTCTCACCTGAAGTACTCGTTTGTTCTTGCAGGGATTTAGGGAAGCTTCTGTGCAGATTCTGCACTGGAGCCACTGTTGATCCTTGCAAATTTTGCAAAGTCCTTTTAGAAATGCCAAGAGACAAACAGGGCAAGGTTTCTTCCGTGGACAGATCTCTTTCTGTTGCACTGCAGTGAAATGGTTGGCACTCAGTGGAGCTAAATTAATAAACTTCTTTATGATGGCTCGAAGTTACGGCTGCTATATTGTGGAGCAGACAGATAATTGGAGTGGTCAGAGTTGTATCTGCAGTGCTGGGAAATTGATGTAATAATTCTGGGCCAGAAATGGTCTAAATAGAGAAGAAAGCATGAGCATATGCATAATATATCTTCTAGAATTCTGCCGAGACCTCTAGTGAATTGGATTGGGAGTTAATAAACTGTTAAATAAAATTTCCATGACAAGAAAAAAAAAAATTCATTAACTAGGCCTATTGACAGCTTCCCTGATAAGGTAAACAAGAGTCCATAATCATTAACAGCTCGTGCAGAGCTCTGCATGGGTTTGCTGATACGAGTTCTAATAGAGCCATTGAGAGGGAATTACAAACACAGGCAGAAAGGACATCGTTCTCATGTGTCACTTTTTATGGTGTTGATTTGTATTTTGATTCCTTTCACAGTGAAGGTTGCCAAGAGTTATAGCTGTCTGAGGGTCAACAAATTTCACAAGGAGCTGGTCCCCTCCGTCGGCCTGAAACAATCCCAGAACCTTGAGCTCTGAAATTCGTGACACCCACATGGAGAAGTATCATTTGCTGTGATTTATTCTGACAGGGGCATTATTGGGTGCGTGTTAACCAGGACAGATGGCTGTGCGGGAGAGGAGTACAAGGAGCTCCAAATCACACTTTTGGAAACTTTTCTCAGCGCGGTGCATCAGGAGCAGAGAGCAGCGCTGCCTTTCGTGGGTGAGATATCCCCAGCCGATGTGATTCCATCACTGCTGGCTCTCCCAGCAGAGCAAGCCCAACACCCACTGCCAAACCTGCACACCAGGCTCTTCCATCGGGCTCCGAAAGGCTTTAAGAACGTAATAAATGTGAATCCATAGAGAGCAGAAATACCAAATATTAATGTGGTGTCACTGCAGCCTCTTCTCTTTCATTCCTTTGCCTTTTGAGGCTGCTGTGTAATCTGGCAACAATACAATCCAGTGCTTTATATTTCTTCGGTGTGAAACATCCCTTGATGTCAAATTTGGTTTGCAGACTCGCACTCATGGAGCAATTCCTCTCAGCCAGAGAAGCAGCAGCAGAGTGTGAGGTTGTTGGCATGTCTCCAGTACCATTGTTAACAATTATAACATGACTGTCAAACCCGATTTTCAGCTTTTAGGGATCTCTGGGAGATCCTGTAAGCACAGCTGCTTGGCTCTTCCCTCAAACACTGCTCTTGGAAGGCAAGAGAAGAGGGAATGGGCTTTGCCTTTAGGAGGAATCACTGGGTGCTTGCAGAAGGCCATGGCAACCAGGATTTTTTGGGGTCCTCTCTACGTCTGCTTATGTTGGGGTTTGATAAGTTCATCTCCAAGAGCTTGGTTGCTCTTCAGATCCCTCTGAGAGGTATTTTGGCAAATGGCCATAGCAGCAAGTCAAGGAAGGATGCTGGTCAAACCGAAATGTCTAAATTGGAAAGGAGGAGGTATGGAAAAGGGGGAGAGGGTTGGGAAAGGGCAGGGCAGTGTTATGGTGACCTGCATTCCATGTTTGCACCTGGTGCTTTCCTCTCTGTAAGCCAGGACCTCCCTTCTGCACCCACCAGATTAAATCCCCCATCCTCCACTATTTCCATCACGTCTGGAACACTCTCCCATTGCACCAATTGTTTCCTCTCAGATGAAAATAAACTGGAAAATGTCCCGACAGGAGCGCACCCAGTGCAGACCTCCAGGAAATTCAGCCCAGGGGATGAGACCAGCCCTGTTCTGCAGTTAAAAGCCCCAGGAATTGCAGAGCCAACACCAGCTCCCCACACCAGTGGATGTGCCCTATTAACTGGTGGAGACAGGGCCTCACCAGTACCTGTGTGCTTGGCATAACACAGGACAAACCATCATGGTTAAAGAACAACAAACCAGTGATCCTGGTGTAAAATGGTGAAGGAAAATCATCCATTATCTGTTATTTTATCTATTGTAGTAATCTTTGTCACATTTTGCCCAAAGGGAGCTCTGACAGGGCGTTCCAAAGGCTGCAAGGAAGGAGCATCTCAGTTACCTGCTGGGTGGGGAAGCAGATGTCTGCAGACATCCCTGGAAGATGAGGAATGATTATCCCACGCAGGTGTAAACTCTGCTTATTTGCTTTGCATCACCACCCCTAATCTGCCACGGGAGACGGAGGCTGGAGTTTGAAGCTAAGATGTTCAGCAGGTCTCCGTCTCACACCCTAACAGCACAAAAAATAACATATTACATTTCACATGCTATTTCTTCGAGTCTGGAGCATCCCTCTCCTGCTGGCCTTATCAAAACTCCCACTGTAATTGGTAAGTTTTCATTTCAGTGGGAATCTGGGGGGGGTTGTTGAGGGGAGGGCATTGATTTCTCACAACCGATTCAATCTTTTTATATGCCTGACTGCCCTAAATCACTACAAGTAGGAAACTATTTTCAAAATTTCTCGAGAGCCCTGAATGTATTGATTGAGTCTAACTTTGACTTCAGACATTAAATTCTTTCTTTTCCTTGAGAAAAACAACCCCTAACCTTCTATAAGGCCACTTGGTTTTAGTTGTCTGTCTGTTCTTGCTCCATTTATTTATGGTCCTCTCAATGGCATTCAGATGAAGCCTTTGACAGCTCGTTCAAAATTTCCTTATTATTGTTTTCCCATTTTCCAATGAAAGTTAATTTTATTTGAATTTTCTCCCATTGTGTTGGTTCAATTACCAGCCCCAAAAAGTTGTTGTATTCTGTGCTAAATAGCAGCATATTGCCTGTGTAGTCATGTTTATAATTATTTCTCCTAAATTCCACTATCCCCAATTAAACTGCAAGAACTTTGAAACTTAGAAGTTGGTTAATGGGGAAAAAACCCTTCACTGTTGGATAAATCTTTTTGCTAATATCCTCCCTTGCCTTTATAAATACACCCTGAGATTTAATGCAGTTAGCACGAAGATTAGTGATAACGTTTTACCTCATTTCCCCCAATCTATTACAGTGAGCAGCTCAATTAGAATTTTTAGAGGTGGTCCATCATGTTAAGGGCTTCCACTTTGGATTTTAAGTCCTGCAAGTGCTCAGCACACAGTAGCACATCTGGAGGCTGCAGTATTCCAAGCCTTATCAGCTCAGAACTGTGTATTTGGAAAAACAGGTGATATGGAGCTTACCTGGAGTACGTGGAATAATTTACAGTGGAGCAAAATGGCAGCAAAACATAGAGGAAAATTAATTCCTACATTCAATTAGGCTGGAGAACACAATTCTGTTTTAATGTCTTTGTCACTCAGAAAGTTGAAAATCGTTCTCCAAGTCATTATCTCACAAGTTATTTGGGGAAAAAAGGGAATGCCTGTTACAAACAAGGAGTGAACATTGAAGAAAGCCTTCCATGTGGAATAGAGCCTGAAGTCGTCCACAGGAATTTTCTTCCTGTGCTCAGTCTTTTCAGGAGAGGTAAGCCAAATCCCAATTATCAGCTTTATATGCAATTTTAAAAAAAATCAGATGCATCAAAAAATAGAGAAGTTTGGATAGTCAAAGGCATCTTTTCCCAGAGAAGCTGTGGCTGCCCCTGGATCCCTGGAAGTGTCCAAGCCCAGGCTGGATGGGGCTTGGAGCAGCCTGGGACAGTGGAAGGCGTCCCTGCCCATGGCAGGGAGTGGAATGAGATGATCTTTAGGGTCCCTTCCAACCCAAACCATTCCAGGATTCTGTGATTCTTGCTATGTGAAAACATGTAAAAGAGGAGATTTGTATAGAACAGTTTGAAAATTTGAGGAGCTACCAAGCTATTTCAGCACATAGCACTGCTGAGTTTTGTGCCCCTTACATGGTATAAAGCACACCTGTCCCATCACTGGCAGAGGGTGACAGTGCCCTCTGCTGCAGGTGACATCTTAAGCAGAGCTCTTCCTCCTGGGCCTGCCTTTCATTGCCTGCATTCCCATTGCAGCCGTACCACTCCTCCTGCCAACAGCTGCCTAAACCTCCCCGGAGAAACCCCAGCTGCCACCCTGCCAGCGCTGCCACCTCAGCACCAGTCACGTCTGTGACACCCCCGCGTGTCCCCGGCCGGGCAGCGCCGCGCTGGCATTAGACGTGCCCGTGGCATTTGAGCACAGGAGCGGCGGTGTCTCCCCGTGACAGCTGCTCCATGCTCAGCTCGGGGATGTCACTGCTCTGCCCAGCACCGCTGACAGTTCGCAATCAGAGCTGGGCACGCAGTAAAGCTGTCGTGTGAATAATGCCACGGAGGGGCAGCTGAGATCCGGGGCAGCAATTACAGCTGTGCCAGCCAGGCCTTCTGCTCCCGCATCTGCAGAGGGGATTGCTCACCGTGTTCTGCTCCAGCTTTGATAGGCCTTGAGCACACTCGAAAGAATTAAAGCTGTCAGAGATGTGATAGCAACTTTTTAAGGACAGGTGTTTTAAAGAACTCTGTGGAACTCAAAGTTCCTGAAGAGGAAGGAAGAAGCAGAGCAATGATTTTGCTTTCTTCCTTTCCCCTACATAACCACATTTGGTTTTTTTATTTTATTTTTGAATGAACATCATTTGAGCAATGAGGTTTCTTTGCTGCCTGTGTTTTGGTTTCAGGTTCCTTTTTGTTGGGGTTTGTGTGTTTAGTTTGTTTGTGTGTTTGTTTTAAATAGGGTTATTAGGCTGGGAGGAAGCCAACCACAAGGACTGCAGGATTGTTGTTTCCCAGGGGCTGTTGTCCAGGCTGGAGATGAACATTTCACAAGGGCATGAAGTGATAGGACAAGGGAAAATGGCCTTAAGATGAAGGAGGGTCGGTTTGGATTAGATATTAGGAAGAAATTGTTCTCTATGAGGGTGGAGAGGCCCTGGCACAGGGTGCCCAGAGCAGCTGTGGCTGCTCCTGCATCCCTGGAAGTGTCCAAGGCCAGGCTGGACAGGGCTTGGAGCAGCCTGGGACAGTGGAAAGTGTCCCTGGCAATGGCAGGGGGTGGGATGGAGTGGGCTTTTAGGTCTTCTCCAACCCAAACCATTCTGTGACTCAGAGAACACAAGCTTTAGTCTCTGCAGCAATTGCTGGCCAATTTCTTAAACTCACAAATCCATTTCTATCCATTGTAAGAATAATGATCCCAAAAGAGGATGCTAGTGGTGAGCAGCCCTTGAACTTGTATCGATAGCTCCAGACGATGAAGCACCTTTTGCCACTCAGGCAATTCTTTCCAGCACTGAATCACACTGGAAGGCTGCACATTGCATCCCTCTGTCCTCAGATATTGAGGAGCTGGAGAGGCCAGAGCGTATTTTATGGCATTGGACGAATCTAAAACACATCCACCTCCTCCATACAGAAGCAGGTTTTGGAGAACATTCCTCCAGTCTGCAAATCTGTGCATCCTGCTGTAGTTCAGGTGTAATCCCAAAGGCTTGCAGGTGCCTTTACATGCAAAATTAAAAAAAAAAAAAAAAAAGAGCACACTCTGCAGTTTCCAGCACTTGTATTATGGTCAGGCTTTAAATACACACAGACATCTTTGCAAAAACCTGGTCCCAGTGGGACTCAGTCCTTGGGAGCACTGATACACAGTGACACAGCATCACTCAACGGAGCTGCAGTCTCAAATCGCTCTGCTAACTTTGATGCAGCAACATAAAGCCTGTAAGAAACTGCACTTCATAAAAACATGCACTTCCACACACCCAAACTGTAATTCCCTATGAAAGTTAATCTTTTCTATTACTCTTATTCCATTTGTAAATGGAATGCTGCTTTGAATTATGGCCTGGTGCAGCACTCCTTTTATGCTTCAGTAGTCATTGCTTTGGTATTTCAGGTATTTATTGTAGAATCTTGTCTACTCTCATTCATCAAATACCTGCACACCGGTCCTGCCCGAGGAGAGTTCAGAACCACAGCAAACGTGCTGTGGGAATATTGCAAGGCAGCGTTTCTGTTGCCTCTCTGCAATACATTAATTACAAAACAAATAATCAACAAGTACTTAAGCAGGTGTTTGAGCCAGCAGCATTTCTTATGTGCTTAAATCATAAAATCAGAGAATCACTCAGGTTGGAAAAGACCTTTAAGGTCATCAAGTCCAACCATCAACCCAGCACCACCATTAAGCCATGTTCTCAAGTGCCCATTGAAAGTTCTCTTTGTGCTGTAAGCTGAACCCTGACACAGCCAGAAAATCCACTACACAAAATTGAATTTTGCCTTACATATATGATAACATTGATACTATTTTTACAAGCTGTCATCTGCATGAAAATACAGCTTCCTTTTCATGCAGAGAGCTCTTTATTCCATGGGTGCTGTGAAGAATCTTGAAAAGACTCCTGCGAGCTGTCAGCCCCTGGTAGCGAATCGATGTAATCTGCATTACAATACTTGCATCGTGACTTTGAAGAGGGACTGAACTTCTCCGGCTGTGCATCCAGAATCACTTCCAAGATCCCATTTCTGACATTCAGGGATGTCTCTGGCTTTGTTCCAATTCATTGCCTTGTAAACTGAATTCAGAGGAAGCATCGAGGCAGCAACAGCCCCTCAGTCCCACAGAATGTGCAGCAGCACAGACCCTGTCCTTGGGCTGGGCTCACAAACCCAGGAGTTTTGGCTTTGTGGGGAGGCAGACAAGGTTACAACAGCACCACTTATTGTATCTCATGTGTGCCTAAAGGCTGGCTGACCCCACAGGAAAAACTGCAGGAGTGACTAGGAAAGAATCCAATTTATCCTCCTTTTTTAGAGGTTGGTGATGAACTGTTCACTGTAGCAACAGAAGGCAGCGCTGTCACATCTTACAGATATTGATATCCTCCTCAAACCCAGGAAAAAGGTATAAATGTACTTTCATGCACATTCTATAGTTCACACCATCTGAACACCCACATAATAATGTCTGCACTGTGACACTGAAAGCAAATCACAGAAATCACAGAATATTCTGAGTTGGAAGGGACCCATAAGTCCAGCTCCTGGCCCTGCACAGGACACCCCACGGACCACACCATGTGCCCAAGAGCATTGTCCAGGCACAAAAGCTGTAAGAAAAAACACTTTCTCCTCCGAGTTCCAGCGAGTTGACCAAATCATCATCATCATCATCATCATCATCATCATCATCATCATCATCATCATCATCATCATCATCATCATCATCATCATCATCATCATCCCTGCCCTTTCAGCAAGCTGTAAAACCCCAGAGGTCTCATACCTGCCCCCGGAATTCTCCAGCACACCCAAAATCCCCCAAGCCCCAGCTCCTCCCCAGCTCTTCTCCCATCATTTGCATTGCTGAGGCACTGCTCACACATCTTCCTCTCATCCCAACCTCTGTAACACAGACTGGACATCCTAGCAAGTCATTTTTCCACTTTCTGCTGCTGGAAGATGTTCCTGAGGGGAATTCCTGCTTTGAAGCAGGCAGGGTTGAGTGCCACATGAACAAAAGCAATGAGACAGCAACAATCAGAAAGAATCAAACGTGTACAAGCCATTCTTCCCTGGAAAACCCTTTTTTCTAGGAAACCTCCTTTTGAGAGCTTCAGGTTTCTCCTGACAACACTTTATTGATTCTGTATGAATAGATCCTTTTCTTCAAACACTTATTATCTTAATATCTCAGCAGCTTTTCGAGTCGACATGTGGAAAGCAGAGCCATTAGCCAAATTCTACGTTGGAAATTTCAAAGTGCAGGGAAACGCGGCATCAGCCACACTCTTGAAAGTGTTGATACTTCTGCTGGCAGTTTATATAAAAGATTTCACCTGAATTAATGCGGTAAGGAAGTATTTGAGTGGAATAAAATATGGTAAGGGAAGCTGTCCCTGCAAAACAAAATAAACCTTCAGATTTCTTTGGTAAACTAATCCTGGCCTTTCTAGCACAGACCAGCTATAGCTTTCATGAAGACAATGGGATAGGATACCTTTTAATAAACCCTTTATATATATTAAAGTGGATTTACTGAGGCTGAAATCCTTCTATTGTCTGTTGGTGGACAAGTCAAATGTATTAAAATGGTAATTCTTTCCCATATTTTTAATCCTCTCAACATGTTTCTCTCACACATAGAGTATGAACCGGAGATAGCAGGATTTAGCGGAACATTTGCAAATTTTATTTTGGCAGGTTGCATAACACAGGTTCAAGGTAATGGAATAAATTACAGATCCCTGAAGGAAAGGGAACATTGTCATTTCTGAAACTCAGCTGTAATAATTGGGCATCCCAATTATGTATAATCCTGTATGAATTAGTAACTACAATGGTTCCACTGAATAGGTCACAACCACTGCAAAGAAACAGAGTTCTTGGCACTAATTTGTCACTGCTCTTAATGAACCCACTGTGAATAAACCTGGTCCATTATTTATGGAGTTACCTAGCTGCCCATACATTTCTTTTAATCACAATTTTCAAATTACTCTGTCCTCCCATCTTTCTCTCCCTCTCTCTTATGTGGCAACCTTTTCCATAAGGCAAAATGATTCATTCATATTTCTTTATGTTTAGATTTACCATCCTCACTTTATGGGGTCTTTCTCTTCGAAACAACAAACCAGCACATTTTGTGCAGCACAGTAAAATTTCAATATGGATGAAGGACAATACCTGCTCCTAAAGCACTATAAATTTTTTATTAGTCAGTGAAAGAATACAGAGTAGCAAACTTTAACTCAATAAAAAGTCTTTGGGAAGCCCCTTCCTCTCAAATAATTGGTATTTTCTTTGGTTTGAATCGATATGAACCTGCCTGAAACGATACCACACACAAAAGGTGATGATCTCAGAACCAGATGAGCCAACATGAGGCTGACTGGTTTAACACCTAAATTTTGCCTCTTGAATAGCAAATCTATTTGCAGATTTACTCATTGCAATGTTCAGCCTTGTTGTGGGGGAATTTTTTCACGATTTTAATGGATGGGACATCCTGCCTTCATTAGGAAAGCATCGTGCACATTCCTAGTAGGAAGGGCAAGAGTTTAAATATTTTTCATTGGATTATCAAACTAAGGCTAAATTAGATAAGGATGTCCTTGCCAAGGACAGAATAGCAAAATTTGGCAACTTTTGCTAAATATAAGAATCCAGGGTGGTGGCCCACTGGACTTCCAGGGCTCAGGCTGCTGCTGGGAGTCCAAATTCTCTGTCTCCTGTGGTAGATGCTGCAAAGTGCTGCCCTGAAGTGCTTTTTGTGACTTGGCACAGCGATGCTGCAACTAACACAAGGAAATGCTCATTAAGAGCCTTTTGTCCAACCCCTTCTCATATGGTGGCCCTCCCCTGCCTTCTGCACCTCCGTGGATTCAACTGGTGCTCCTGAATTTACGAGGAACAAAATGCCCTGAGCTGTTCTATTCATGTTTTATTCATGTTTCCAACCTCTCGTTTTATTTACCTGGTACACTGCCTGCCAGAAGTAGTTTTTGGCAGACAGCAGATAATTTATTTTGTGGACATCTGCTCCAAATGTTTTGTGAATAATTAGAGAAGTCTGTAGGGTCTATTCAGTGGGATTGAGCTCTGACAACATCAAGGGATTTCTGAGCCACTGCTCCTCCTCTTCATAAAATATTTTTAATATTTTTTAAAATAAAGTTTCCTCAGTAATTAAGGTATTTTGTGGAGCAAAAGAGCTTCTGTTAGGACCTGTTGGGCTTCAGTCACCTCTGTGACGTATTTCATTGGCTCCACTCTGGTGGTGAAAGAGAGGATAACTTAAAGAACAGTTTAATGAAAAAGGAGAGGGGAGGACAAGAGCTCCTGTGTGAAGATGCTGCCACACTTTAATTAAAAAAAATGCAAAGTTTTGAGTAAGGGATGAATACACACTTGTCTTACCAGATTCGTCATTTAGCAAGCCAATTTAAGTGAATTTTTTCAGAGTGCATTTGTTCTTGCCTATCAGTGCAGCTACTCGTGCTCATTAGGTTAGGGCTGGCCAGAAACATCTGGTGTAATTTAGAAATTTGAACCATTTTTGCTCCTGTCCAAATCTATCTGGAAAACCCATCATGGCTGGTGGCCTGTTTCCATTACAATGGTCTTTGCTTCATGGAGGAGCTCAGAATGACAGGATTTTAATCTACTTGAAAGCATCCAGTCCCTGAAAAGTTTTCAGACACAGCATATTGAAAACATACGGTTTTAACATCTTGTTGACATAATTAATTTTTAATAATTTTAGAACTTTCCGAAATAACCAATATCAGTTATTAACTAAGTCATTCCTCTTTCTCTGGCAGGCTAAATATCACAGATTGTCCTCTTTATTTATATTTCTCCAGAGAAATATCCTCATGACAAAGTGGTAACACCATTTAGGCCTCATAGAATCCCATCCAACGCATCAGTGCCACCAAATACCTTCATCCCTTTGTTCCCTGAGCTGCCTCCCAGCGCTGCCCATCAGCCACGGGGCTGGTTCTGAAGGATTTGGTAAATGATATTCCTCTTACCAGCTCAGCAAATCAAAGTTTGGGGTCTGGATCTGGCACTGAGTTCCCAGGACGCCGGGCTGGGGTTTGGGGTTTTGGGTCCCACACGAACACCCTCAGCACTGTGGGAATGCACACGATCATCACCTCTGGGCCTCTGAGGGAATTATGAGATGATTGTCTCCTATGTCAGCCTTTTGATTCGCCTTTTGAGGGTTTTGTTCCCTGCAAAAGGCACAAAACGAGCTGTTGGGTGGTTGGCAAAAGCATTAATGACACTTGTACCTTCAGCCTCGTTCCTGCAGTAATCTGACTTTTATTTTCCTTCATCAGAAGATTCTTGGCTTGTCTGCATTTAAATGAATTATCCTGCAGCCATTAATTGGGTCTTTTTTTTGTTGTTTTTAATGGACCTCAACTGAATGAAGCAAAAGTTCAGGGATAATTTCACAGATTGCACAATTTTATGTTCTTCCAGAAGAAAAACCAAACCAAAAAAATAAACCAAAAGAAAAATTTGAGATATTGTTTTGTCCTGTTCTAGAATAACATAGAGAAGAAACAGCCCTGTCTGGGCCACCACTTCCAGATATTACAGGCAACCTTTGGATAAATTCATAATTCCACAGAAGCATTGTATATATCCCATAGAATGTAGGGTGTATATTGTATATATTCCATAGAACATTGTACAGATCAGGGTGATCCAAGATTTAAAGCAATACCAATAAATGCCATCTCAATTACTTGAACAGGGGTAATTAACCCTAATTCCCCACTCTGTTTGCCCTGCTTTGCCACGTGTCTCCAGGTGTGATGCTTATTTTGAACTCTGCTGATGAAGGCACAAGTTGAGAAATTCCCTCAAAAGTAAAAAGGTTTCTAAATCTGTTACCAGCATCTTTAAGCTCCTTCCTATTCCTTCTTCCCTCCCTGCTTTTGAATTCTCCACATTTTATTTTTTACCTTTAAACATGGTTGGTTTTTTTCCTATATACTTACTCTCTTATTTTTCCAAATGCTGTAAAAGTGAGAAACAAACACGTGGCCTAGAAGGGAGACTGACATCTGAATGTCCCTGGGTATCTTGCTTTTGGAGATATTGCAGATCTTCAGTGTTTACACTGTTAATATTTAAGAACCAAGATATATTGCAACGTAAATAGAGATCATAGGGAAGAGAACACTGAAAATGTCATACCTGGGATTATTTATATATGGAATCCTCTTTTTGGACAGCATTTCTACATTTCTTAGCTGAGTGAATGAGGTGCATGGGTTTCTCTCCTTGGTTTACACCTGAAAAAAATCCCAAAAAGCAGCTTAAACCCCAGGAAATTGCACACAGCAGGAGCTTTAAGCCCTACAGCACTGGTGGTGCTTGGCAATGTCCGCTAACCCAGATTTCCAGGAGATTTTAAGCACAAGTGAGACTTAGAGATGATGAAATACACACTTATTAATCGTTTTGTAAATCTCTGGCTTTAACCAAAGAGCCCGTGGCTGGTTCTCTCTGCAGCTCAAGGAGAAACCCTCTGTTGAGGGCAACTCATGGACACACCCGGAGGGTGACCAAGTTTATCCCGATGGATACAGCCATGGGCACAGCTTTGAGGTGCCCAAATGGAGCCAAGGGCTCAGCAGGGTGAGGCACAGCTGTATTTATTTTCTGGGTAATTATCTCCTATGTAAAAAGGACTCCAAGCAGGGTTGAACATCCATCGAGTGGCTCAAACAGAATCTTGTGAGCACTGTTGGCTCAGGCTAATTACAGAAAGGAAGAGTAGACGAGAGTTTCCAGGGAGGGTTTTTCCCATTCCCAGTGGGTGTTGCAGGCATGCCAGGCAAAGGAAGCTGGAATAATAAGATCCCACCACTAAGGATTTACTGTAATGTCAAAAGAACTTTAATTACAGTTAGCTCCAGGACTCTGTCCCTGTAATTGTGCAATGGAGCTTTTCAGCCACTGCTCATCAGCAATATATTCAGCAAGAAATAGATGTTATATCTCACTTTCCTCGTTCATGCCATGAATTATCTGGAGCTGGTGGAAAGCTTCGACTTTGGCTTGACTGCCTCATGGAAAGTTCAGGATGAAAGGAAAGAATATATCTTTTCTTTTCCTCTGCCCAGCCACATTCGGGGACCTTTCCGCAGGGCTGTCTGGGACCTTTCAGCTCTGCATCGCTCTGGCAGCAAAGTTCACATTCCTGTGAAGCGAATTCTCTTGGAATATTAAACTGCAGGGGTGGAGATGGCCCAGCAGCAAGTGATGTGAGCACCAGCTCAGCCCTCCAGTGCCAGTGTCACCACTAAAACAGTGAACAGCTTTCCATGGCAGTGTTGGGATTGATACAACCTGGGATGAGACAGCAGCGTTTCGTAAGCTGTGGCTGCCAAGGTGGCAGGGGACAGAGTTTAGTTAAATGCACAAGGTCCCTTCCAGGCTGTGTTTTTCAAGGGATTTGATGCCAAGAACAAAAATAAATACATCTCAGCCGTTTCCTGGGGTGGAACTGGCAGAGCTCTGGTCACCATGCAGAGGCAGAGGTGACTCCCCTGGCTGAGGAAGAGGAGCAGCTGCTCGTGAGGCAGTCGAGGAGCCACTTGAACTGCCCATGGCACTGGAACAGCCTGGACATCCCTCATCCAGCCCCTGCACCAGGGACTGCAACACAAATACCTGGAAGATAAACTGCAGCTACTGCCTAAAAGCGTGCAGATGGTTGAACGAAGACGGGGAGGAAGAGTCCAATCAACAGCAAACTGAAACCTGACATGTGAATTTTAAATAGACAGAATGCAATTACCCAAATTGGGCCTTGGCCGGGGCTCCAGGCAATTGAGGGTTTCTGTCTGTGGTTTGGAAGTTTTATGGGCTTACAGAGCCATGCTGTGTGAGTATCAGGAGCAAAAGAATGGCTGTACCGAGAGAGCTGCTCAGGCTGTGCTGTCACATCCGGGGATGGAATGTCCCCAGTTTCAAACTGTGCTGCCACAGCAGAGACTGCAGCATTCAATGTGCTTTTGGTGATCAGAAACAAAGCCAAAACCACAACAAACAATAACCGAATGCACCAACAGTCCCCGTTCCAGACCAAGGCTGCTGAGTCCTGCCCTGCATCCCTTGGTGGTGAATGGTCACTTCTGGCTCAAAGGACACTGGTTGAATTAGAGATTTGACTCCTACCAAAAGCAAAAGGAATTCCTTAGAAGTCTCCTTGTAAAAATAGAAATACGCTGATGTGGTTCAAACATAGTTTTTTAACCTCAAGCAAGTGTGTAATGTGAGATAGCACAGGTAAAGAGCTGCATTTTGTCTTTCCAGTTGCATTTCACCTCCTTGCAGTGCCTCCCCAGCATCCCTGGCAGCCTGGCATCCTGCAAGGGCTGCATTTGAAGGCAGGAACAGCAGCGTGGTGCTGTCACATTTTGGCACTGACACAGAAGATTTTAACTGTCTGCATGGGAGGAGTTTAGTTAGGAAGTGACACAATTCCCAAGCTTTCCAATAGAGTTGTTTGAATGATTAGCTCCTGTTTTCCGTCTTTATTTAGAGAAAAATGCACTTAAAAAGAAGTTATTTCTGTTATGGTCTGCCTGACTGACTGCCTTCAGTAGCGAGGTTGCCTCACCTGTCTAAAATTTCAAGTCTCTAAGTACGTAACTGAATTTTCATTACGCAGCGATTTCTTAATCAGTTCAGAAAATTAAACCCAATTTAAAGTAATCCTGCAGAGATATCAGCTCTCACAGCCTCAGGTGCTAATTCCAGTTCTGACACAAGCTAAGCACTGTCCAGTTTCTCCTCTGCCTTCCCTCCACTGCAGATTTTCCCTTGTTCCCACCAGTGATGCCACACTGGGTTTTTCCCCTTCTTCCTTCATGGGGTTTAAGTATAGAAAGTCTGGACAGGCTGAAATCTGTCATTTAATAAATAACCGAATTCTAATGTGAATAATTAGGGTTTTTTTCCTATCCTCTTCTAGGAATTTAACCTATATTAATGTATTCAATGCCCATTGTCCCGCTGTAAATCCAATTTATAAGGGCAATGTTTTAATTCCAAAAAATGCCTTCCAAAGCAGCATGAGCCAAACCAAGTAAACACCCTCTCTGTTGGATATATACATCCCTAATTGTTGTTTGCAGTCCAGCAGTGGGATTTCCTGCCCCATGCGTGTCAGGAGCAGAGGGGATGTGCAAACTCAGAGCTGCTTTGGAGCTTGGCTCTTCTGGACTTTGAGGTTGGTACCTGGAAGCTGTGCCTGGGAAACCACTGGTAGTTATTAAGCAAATCTGGAGGCCAGGGTTGGTCAAAATTCCAGCAGATTTCCTGCCTGCAACAGCATCTCTGCAACCCTGGAAGAGCAGCTTACAGAAGGGAGCCCTGAAGGGTTCTCCTAAATATAAAAAACAAACACATGTAGAGCATTGCACAGCCCAGCTCACAAATCAGGGGGTTTGGTGTTTAGATGTCATTTGTAAATTCTGTGAAGAGCTCAAAGCAAGCTAAATCTCATAAATCTTGAAAGAAGCCAGCACTGCTTTAACTCATCTATCATGAGAGGCGTTGAGCAGCGCCACGGAGTTTTAAGAGGCTGAAAAGCAGCGGAAGCAGCCTGGAGCCTGACACCGGGAACGGGCTGAGGAGAGGGGCTGGCAGATGTTTCTCCATGAGCAGAGATGTTCCCAGCCTGTCAGCACGAGCCTGGGGCAGAGGGGAGGAGCAGGGGGAGAGGCAGAGGGACAAGGCAGGGATATGCAGGTGACACCAGGGGCTGCAGGAAGGTGCCACAGAAAAGCAGTGAAAGCCCAGACAAGGGTTACAGGCACCGCCTAAGGATGATGCATTTTTGCTTTGTACATCATTCCTTCCTGCAAATCCATGGGTTTAAGCACATGTTACTTCATCCCTCCCTCCTCTCCAGTGAGGCCATTATTTCATTGCTTTGTTTTTCTATCCCATTCACACAATTGTTGAACAAATCTGCTATTCAAAGGTAAGAAGGGGTAAGAAACCTGCCCATCTCATAAGCCTTGGATAGCCAAGAATGCTCAGGATAATAACAGTTCTAGATCACAGGATGGTTTGGGTTGGAAGGGACCTCTAAAAACCATCTATCCAACCCCTCTGTCATGGGCAGGGACAGGTTCTACCAGCTCAGGTTGCTCAGAGCCCCTTCCAACCTGGCCCTGAGTGTTTCCAGGGACGGGGCATCCACAAGCTGTCAGGTTTGGAGAGATCTTTTCTTGACGAGCAGAAAACCTGTGACAGAAGAATGTGTGCATCCCACAAAGGAACCAGATACTGTTGCTCCCACCTTAGTCCTGATCCTGTGCCAAAACAAAAATGCTAAAAATCCTCTGGAAGCCTCTGATGGAACAGGAAGTGGGAGAAAAAGAAATCTCACCAGAGATACCTACTCCATGGAAGACACTGCAAGCAGAAATGATAATAAAGAGCAAACTCTGTCTCCTGGAGATCAGGAGTGCTTGGGGAAGTTTCAGGCTGCACAGGCAGAGCCCAGGAGCTGTAACTGTAGGCAGTAACTACGTGTTGTTATAGGGGTGGGAGAAGCAGGGGAGAGAGACTTAAATAAATAAAATCTGCTGATTTTTGGTTGTGCTGCACAGGTCGTTAGAAATACAGGATATTAGTGCATCAACACACTGGAGAAGTCAAATGCCAGCTGTTTCTGGATAAGAAGATTGTAAATATATAAGTGTAAGATATGACTTCTACCACAGGATTTCAGCATGAGCATAGGTGTGGGTCAAAGCAAGAAAAAAATATTTGTTATGACAGTCCCTCTAGAAAGATGGTAAAGTTAAAATTTTGCTTCTTTCTAAATTCATTTTTTTCATAAGAAATGTTTGAACTCTCACATGATTCCTCTTAAAATAACCAACTTACAGCAGGGGTTCACTGCACTAATTAACACTTCACTACGAGAAAGGGGATTCACCACTAAATTCTTCTGCATTGATACTTAAAGATGAGGATTTGTTAGCACACAATGAGAGAGGGATCCTTACCAAGGACTCAGATTTATCAGGCAGCAATGTCAACCCCCTGGAAGTCCCAGGACTTGCCAACCATGAGTTGAAGACAAAACAAAATGGGGGGGGAAAAAAAATGAGTTGAACATCTGTTGGCTGTGCAGAGATTCAAAATTTATATCAAAACAGAGGCAGTGATCCCTCTTTAAAGTATCACAAATCTAAACCTCAGCCTGGTGGGTGTCACAGCACACCATCTGTTAAATTAATACAGTTTAATTAATCAAAGTTAAATGTTCTTACATGTTTTCACTTCTGCATCTGAAGAAGCATTAACTCTACAGAATAGTGAATATCCTGCAACTGGATCTGGGAGGGATGCAGGATGATTAATGTGTTTACAGCCAACATCCAGCCAATGGAAATGCTGAAGTTTAGGATCTATGGAGAAATGTGTAAAAAATGCCAAATATACTGCAGCAAGTATTTAATGTTCCATGTAAAGGAAGGGACAAGAGTGAGGCTGGGGACGGTGGCTGCCATCCAGTGACCACCATATGGGTAATATCCACATGTCTTTTCCATTTTCTTTGAGTCTGATATTGAAGATTTTTCCACATGGAGAGGCTGCCTCCATTGTACGGCCAGGTAATATTGACCTGTAGCCATCTTTGACTCCTAGGGAATGTTCTCCTAGGAGAAGTGGTCCTAAAATTCTTCTTCCTAAAAAGAGCAATTCCTAAAAAACTCCTTTGAAATAGGTACCAGATCTGCACTGAATTAGATCCCAGACAGATGAGGCCAATGAGCCTTGAATTCCCAATCCAATCCCTTTGTTATTTGCCTTGCACCAGCACAAAGACCCCCATCCTGAAGGACCTCGTGGTGTGACGTTTGTAATGTCCTGATTGTCCCATCCCCACAACAAAGGCTTGCCAGATAATTTCCTAAATGGGTGATCATGTTTTGACTTTATCCATCACTGTTCTTATAGTGCTACTTCTGCAAAACACCCGTTCTTATCATAAACACCCGGGTTATCATGGAAAAATTATCTGATGGAGCTGCTAATGGCTCATACAAAATAGTCACTGGAGTTAGGAAAATATAAGTACAATCTACTTTCTGCAACTGGAGGATTTTTGCACAGCGTGGAAATCTGGATAATATATTTTTTTAAATAAAACACAACATGTTCAATCTCACAACATGAGATTGGAGCAGAAGATTAATCTTGTCAATTAAAGCAGATGTTGATGTTTAACCTCTGGTGGTTCACAGGAGAGCTGAGCTAGGATGCACATCCCTGCACTGGAAATTTGTACAGGAGATCGTGATTTGATCCAAGCTTTATTTCCTCATTGCAAACAATGCTGAAATTCTACTGCAAGGGCCAGAAATAGATTAAATAAAAGGAGGAAACAGCCATAACCATGTTAGCAATAAGACACAATGTGAGCTGAGGCTGGAAGTCACATTTTAGAAGAGAGCAGGGTAAAGGCCCAGAGGATTGGAATGGAGAAGTGCAGGATTTGTAGCTGGGGACAAATGGAGACACCACACCCAGCCCTGAGCTCATCTCAAGGCATCCTCAGTGAACTCAGCACTGCTGGCTCTGGAAACTGCTCCTGCAGCCAGAGGGAGGCCAGGATTTGAGAGGAGGTGCAGAGAAGGAGGAAGGAGAGAGAGGGATTAGTGCAGCTCTGCACGAGGAGCTGCCTCACTCACACCCTCCACGTGTTGAAACCCATCTCTGAGACAGAACACTCGCATCCTTTCTGCTGCTGTATCTTCAGTAACTCTTTTTTTAAGCCTACACAACACATAAAACCAGGTAAAACAACAGAATTTACTGAGTACCACAGAAGTAGATGTTAATAACTTTTTTTTTTAAGAACAGATAATGCAACTTAAGCTGTTTTTAGGGCATGATTAGCTCTCCCCTCCAGTGAGACCTCTCACAAGGCTTACCCACCTCACCATGACACAGCAAAGGAGGGCTCATCTTTCTCTTACCAGAGAGTTGGGAAAAAATCTGATACCAAACAGCTGATTTTTGCTTTGCTTTGTCTCTCTTTCCATCACAAGATCAGAGTTCATTGTCTCCATAGAAAGAGTTCAGTGTGATTCTACAGAGATTTACATAGACAGTAGCAGAAATATCAAGAAGAAATGCTAATTAAAATTCTCCTCAGCTCAGCAGAAGTCACCCACCTGTGCTTCTGGAAGCCCTCAGTGCTCAGTACCTTTCACCGTGGTCAAGAGGGGCATGAAGGGGACACAAAATGAAAAGAAAAAGCAAATAGGTATGGGGGAAAAAATAAAATAAGGCTACAGAACATCCTCCAGCTTCCAGTGGGAGAGGGAAGAAGTCAGACATGGTGTGGGCTCCCACCACGCAGCCTGGGGACAGCTCCCAGCTGCACAGATGTTGCTCTCTCCAGGTGCCCTCCCAGGCAGCTCCATCAGCAGTGCCAGCCCCAGCCTGCATTTGCCCCAGTTCCTGCAGCAGAGATGGAATCTGGGAGCAGAGTGTCCCTGGCATCAGTGGGCACACCGTGCAGGCAGCTCTTGAGGCAAGGCCAAAACTACTACAAATTCCAAGAGCAGACAGCTGCAGCCAGGCTCAGGGTTCAGAAGGGCTTCTACATTGGGCCAGAGCTTGTGCAGGTGCCTCTCTGACCACCTCAAAATCAGGACAGGTAAATCAGGGTCTGTAACTCAGCCCCTGCTGCTGCCTCAGTCATTTACACACCACAAACCCCATTTATCTCCCCCAGGACTCAGCAGGGCTGTCACTCACCTTAAAAACAGACATCTTCAGCCTTTGGTTCCGTTCTTAATCTCATTTTCACCTTACCATTTCTCAGTTCTCCCTAAACCTGGGACATTTGGGCAGCTCCTGTCTCCATTCAGGCACACACAGTGAACATCACTTTAGGAGAGGTAGGACAGGCAGTATTTGAGCAGGATGAGGAAGCTGGGCTGTGAGCACTGTCAACGAGAAAGCAAAGTTGTGAATGCTGCTATTGGAGAAGATGGAGTTGGAGCAGCATCTCGCTGAAATGCTATTAAAAAATTAAATTAAAAAATTCAGAAACAACAAAAAGAGCACACAAAAGTGTTCTTTCACCCAAATATAAAGCAGTGGCCAGGTAGAAGCACCCACTCCCTCCTCACACCATTTCCTCATCATCTCTCTAAGTGCAATTGGCTTCCCCAGCACACAAAAACCACCTGGCTTTTATTGCTGTCCTGCTCTGCAGGGCCAGAGCAGGGAATGCTGGGCACACACACATGATGGGGGTTGGAACAATCTTCTCAGAAATGAGATTGGGTTTCATTTTTTTTCTAGAGGGAGAGAATTGGAAAATTTGTTTCTCCTTATTCTCCATGAACTACTACTGAGTTATTGCTTAAGTAGAGACACAGAGCGTGGAGAGGAAAGAAGAGTGTTATTATTCCTGGAGCAGGACTGTGAAAGTCATCCCTCCAAAGCATGGCATGCAGCTGAATTCTTCACTTTGGTGAGAAAGGGTGAGGAAAAACAAATAATGTTTTTCCTGTTCTATTTTTTTCTCTCTCCTTTGTGCTTTAGTTCACCTGATAAAGCAATTTAGGTAACAAAGTCAAGCAGAAAACAAGTATTCTCTTCATTTTCTGGTGCAGAAAGCAGAGGCAGATCCAGCTGCTCTGCTTTGCACCTTGTTTATCCATTGCCACTTGTGAGAGCTGGGTTTAATCTCACGCCTGCCTCGGCAGGGCAGGGCTTTGTAGGGATAACCACGACCCCCTGCTCAGGGCACGAGGCGTTCCTGCTCCATCTGCTGTGCTCCGAGTGTGGAGAGGCTGATCCAGGATTCCCCTGAGTGGCTGCACGGATCACTTGGCCAAGTGTACGTCAGAGAGGATTAGTGGGAAAGGGAGGAAGCTTTTCCCTTGGGAATGGGGAGAGGAGAGGACCCGGCGCGAGTCAAGGAGAATTCTAAGCAAGCTTAGCTGCTCTGGCCATAAAGTTATCAGAAATACAGTGCTAGATTTTATTTGGGTTACTGCTTCATTCCCACATGCTGCAGTGATTTATGACCCTGAGACTGAACGAAACAAAAAAACCAGATTGCTTTGTGTTCCTGCTAAAAGTCCTTGTGAGGCAGGGGGAGAACAGGTCATTGCTTCGGATGCAGGGCTGGGACCAGGAAGATTTCGTTTCTTTCCCTGCTCTGTCCTAAACTTCCCATATGACTTCAGAAAACAGCTTTCCCTGCATCTCTAGTGTTTCTCAGTAACTTGCTGAGATTCAGAAGCTGACTGGTCTCTGGGAAGGTAGAAGAGCACCTCTCTCCTTCACTGGGGCATGGTGAGAAGAATAGATGGGATTTTGAGGAGCTCAGCTCTCAGCATAACAGGCTGATCAATATCTAGAGCAGATTCAAGCTATCTGCTGATGGATGGCAGGAAGGGATTTACCAACAGAGTTCAGCACAAGCTTAATGAAGCTTTTGCACAGCATGAACGAACAGCTATTATCACCTCAGCACCTCATGCATTCATCAGTGGATTCTTGAGGTGGGGGGAGGAAGGGGAAAAAACCAGAATTTATTTTCTTTTTCTGTTTCAAGCTGATCTCCTGATTAAATGGCTAATTTGGTGGTAATTAAATTGCTGAGATGGTGCCCGCAGCGTTCCCACTGCTTGTCACAGTGGGCCAGATCCCAGTGCTGAAGGACCAGAGCAGATCTCCAAAGGTAGTCTGTGGTGCCTGAGAATTGCAGGATCTCCTGGGGCTTTTCTCCCGAGAGGAAAACCAGCTTTTTTTATCAGGTTTGAGCAGGCTGGGCTAGAAAACTCTAGAAGTTGCTCCTTCTCCTGATTTTTTATTTTGTCTGACCAGAGAAATCTAATCAGTAGCATGAAAAGTTGCTCAAATCCATAAGTTTTCACATTTGCAGGGGAATGTTGCCAACTCTGCAGAAATCCAGGATATTTGTGTGTAAATAATCAGAACTGGATAAACATGGCTGCACAGGGGTCACGTGAGCAATGTCTACATGCACACGTATATGTGAATAAAGTCATCCTTTCCAAAGAAAGTTTGCTCCAGCTTTCTACTGTGTACAGGATTTGTCTTCTCAGAATTTTTCCCTGAACCGTGTTTTTATAAGAAACTCAGCAAATTGTCCAGCAGAATCATTTTTGTCAACAAAAATAAATACATAACTGTAATTTCCTTTCAAAGACTGAATCAATATCTTTCTGGGTAGTGTTTATTCGAGATTTCTTGGTGACTATCACTTAATTTCAGAATAGTTTATTGCTGCTGTGCTCTGACTTTGGAGATAATTTTATAAACTCTCTTTAAAAGAACACAGACATAAGGTTTTCCTCTTCAAATCTTGACTATTTATCAATTTTCTTCCTGAAATTCCCATGTAGATAACGTTACCTGTTCTAGGTGTATCTAACAGTAACTATTGATACAACAGGAATAATTAAATTTACCGTTGAGACTTTTATTCCTACTCTTGTCATTTTGTGAATGACACAAACTCTGATGTGTAGGTTGACACTCAGAGACTTAATTTTTTAAGAGATGGTGTTCAGGCATCATCTGCTCCCAGCTAGCCTAAAAAAAAGCATCATAAAGCCAATCCCTTGTGCCAGGAGAGATTTAAACTGGATATTAGGAAAAGTTTCTTCATGGAAAGGATCTTCCAGCCCTGGCACAGCTGCCCAGGGCAGTGGTGGAGTCCCCATCCCTGGAGGGGATTACCAGATGTGTGGATGTGGCACTTGGGGACAAGGGTCAGTGCTGGCCTTGGCAGTGCTGAGGTTGGGCTCAGTGATCTTAGAGGGTTTTTCCAGCCTAGGAGATTCCTTGATTCCATGATATTTGGGGTGTGATGCCTCCGCCAGACTCCATGGGCAGATCCAGACTTGGTGGTTGTCACCCAGCCTTGCTCCGTTCCCTTCCTCGTGCCCCAGCACCAGAACGTCCCCCCTCTAACCCACTTTTGGGGCACACTTTGGGGAAATGCTTCTGATTCTGTGTGAGTCCCACTGGAATCAGCAGACTCTGGATGCTCAGCGTGTTCCCAGCGTTAAACCCTCCCATGCCAAGGAAAAGGGAAGCATCCAGGCAGAGCTGCTTTGCAGGCTGGGGAGCTGCTCTGAGCCTCAGCTGCAGTTCCCTCCAAGACACACTCCTTGATTACAAAGTCACCATTAAAATTACATTATAGGATGTGAATGGGGTCAACAATCCTGGTAAACAAGAGGTAAAAGCAACCATTAAAAGACATTTGCTGGCGGCGAATCTTTGTAGTCTTAGAGGAGGCCAGGTAGGTCACTGGATGTGAAATAGTGAGATCAAGAGATAGGATGAATTATTAATTGCCAGAATTCATTATTTATTTCCTTGGTGCTACAGTTTACTCAGAGCTTTATAGGCAAACAAAGGGATCGGAGCCCTCAAATCAAACTTCAGTTCTGACAGTTCCGTTTTGTAGCATTTATAGCCAGGGCTGAGTCACAAATTTAGGGCAGCGTTCAAAGGACGCTCCACTCAATGGCAAATCTCCCTCCTAATTAAGATAGGAGCCAATTAAGGTTCTGTAATCAGCTTTATTCCTACCATCCCAGCACATGACTGTGTCTACAAACCAGATTAACCTCCTGGCTTCCAGGCTGTCTCACACCCCTGTGCTCAGCAGTATTTCTGAAGGATCTTGTATACAAAGGATTGTAAATTACGTTTTACTTTCAAAACGTTCTCTGGAAATTTTGTTCCCTATTTCCAGTGGGTGAATGCTGACTCTGCAATATCTGCTGCTGTTCGGATTGAGAGAGTGGAAAATTAAAAGTTAGTCTTGGATAAAAATCTGAGTTGTTTGACCCCATACATTTAAACTTAGGTTAATTAGATAGAGTCCCAATTAACAATCACCTTGGTCTTAAAAAAATCTGATTTACACGAGGGTCTTAAACTTAAGAGCAGTATCTGCAGATCCAGTCCTTGGTTTAGGCTGAGCTCAGTAAGATGTGAACACACATTTTACCATCCCTTTGTGGATTGGAATCCGTGTTAGTCTCAAAGACAGCAAAGGGAATTTTTCCTTTGGATGGAAATAAGGATTTCATTCCTGGTGAAAACAATTGATTATGTAAATCTGGGATAGGACTTTTCTAGGAAATCTAGGAAAGGATTTTTGCAGGATTAGAGCTTTGGGAAAAGTTGCTCTGTGTTGTCTGCTGAGTTATAGAGAATGAGTTGAAGTTTTCAGTGAATTCTGAGGAAAAGGAACTTTGTTAAGCTTTGTCTTCTGTAAATGATGACTCTCCGATTCTTTAAGAGCAAATTAACATTTTATTAACAGATTAACAGTAAAAACAGTTTATGTTGAATGATAAAGTCTTTTAAAGGTCTGCCATTCACTCATGTTGTTCCCTATTCACACAAGCCCAGCATTTCACCTCATGAATTGCACCCAAGTAAGGAGCAGCTGATTTGTTCAGACAGTCTGGACTAACCTAAGTTGGTGGGAATCTGTTTGAAGAGGAGCACAGTGGTCTCCCATCAGCAGAGAAAATTCTGTTTTTAAGCACGAGGTGCTGACAGAAGCCTGACAGCCATGACTCTGAGAGGGAAAACACTGCAGCAGTACATGTGTGTGTTATTTATCTGTTTAAATAAAGAGCAAATTAATTCCTGTTAGGAGGGCAGGGAGCATTTGGCAACCTCAGAATCTGTTGCCTAAACCCCTTGGGAAGTAAAACTCATGCAGACACTGAAAATGAAAGCCTATGCTGGGATCTCAGAGCATCACTGAGGATCCAGAAGATGAGGAAGTTCCAGTAAAGATCATATAGTGCCTGATAGTCTAATTCTGTAATCCAGAATTAGGGAGTGAAATTGTACAAAATGGATGACTGGCCATTAAAATGCATTGTGGCAAATAAAGAGGGAGAAAACAATTTTATTTCTAAGGATTAGTATGGGGAAAAAGCTGGTTGAATATTATTTACTAATGAATGAGACTTCTGGGTGTTTTTATGAGCCCCCTGTACACTTCAGGAGAGGGTGCTGGTGATGGAGCACACACCAGGCATTTACAAGCGGGGAGAAATGAATAGCCTGTCTGATTCTGACAAATTATCCTTGGAGAGGAAAATAACTCCATAAGAAATATAGTTGGTGTTAAACTTAATAAAAACAGACCCTGATGGACTCCCCTTGGAATTGTGGCAGACCTTGCCCATGGATTCCATCCCCTCTCCTGTCAGAGAGCTCTGTGAACTTATAATACATATGAAAAAATTATTCCTTTCATCCATTAAGACATAATTACTTTTCCCTTCCCTCCAGAAAAAACTTGCAGGTGAGGCCCTCTCCCTTGATGTAACTGCTGGGTGAAGAGCTTACAATTCCAGCTGAAATAGGAGCAGCTTAAACCACTCATTTTTTTCCAGAGACTCAGCAAGATATGTTTAAGAAGAATTTGCTGCTCTCCTGGGAAATCCGCAGAATTTGCTTACCACAAGGAAAAACCAAGCATTCCATCCAGCTCCGTGCAGAAGCATTTGAAAGGGTCAGGCAGAGCTGCTGCATACATTAAACTTTTGGAAAATCTGCGTATGTGGGATGCATCGAGGGTTAACCTCTGTCCTGGAGGAGATGCATCACCTTTCATCCCTTCTGGTGGGCACTTGTCAGGATTGTGTCACTATTTCTGCAAGCAGCTGCTGTGTGCTGGGGCTGTGAGAGCCACTGCTTGTCCTGAGGGGATGGATTGCCTTCCCAGAAAGATGTGGGGAAGGATGGAAAAATGGAAGTTACTGCAAAGCACGGGGAGAGGAGGCAGGGGCGGTGAGAGATGGAATCGAGGCGTGCTGGGTTGTGTCACAAATGTGCTCCCTGGGAAGTCCATCAGGAAGCAGCCAGGGCTTTCCATGGGCTGTTGGGACCTCGTGGATAACAGGCAGTGTGATTCCAGCTTGGACTTCCCTGCAGCTGCTGCTCTGGGGGCTCTGGGGTCACTTTGTGCAGCAGTTGTCTCTTTGTGATGGGGATTTGGACCCCTCTCCTCCATCCCTGCCCTCCCAGCACACAGGGGGAGCAGGATCCCATTTCCATGTGCTCATGGCACAGCCTGCCTGCTCCAAGCACTGACTTATTCTGTGCTTAGAGCCACCATCAGCCATAGATTATATTAAGCCCTGTTAAAACTGTAAATTTAACAGCAAGTGTGCAGTGGTAGAAGCCTCCTTTGCATGGTTTATGGAGGGCTGGAAGGATTTATTTCTTCCACCCAGAAAAATTTCTTCACTAACGCTCAGAGATTTACAATCCCCCAGATTGGGAGAAAGCCTACTCCCAGCTTTATTTGAATATCTGTTGATAGATCAACAGATCTTTCTGCCACAAAATCCTCCCTTTGCTGCTTCCTTGCTTGTTTAAAGCATGGAATATGTGGGCTCAAAAGTACCTAATTCCTACAGCTGCTCTCCTTGGGAGGTAACAGGAAAAAAAAAGGGAAAGAAAAAGAAAAAAAAGTCAGTTGATTTACTTTCTGCATAGGGCACACTCCAAATGTTGAATATTGCATTATGTGCACAGCAAAGATTCCAGGCTTAAGTTGTCTGATATGAACAGACTAATGGCATGTTATGGAATTGATTTTCCATCAGCCTTTTCAGGGATATCACTCCTGCTTTGTTCTTCTAATAGATAACATCACCTCCTCTAACCTCTCCTCTCTGCATCTCTGTGCTGGCGTGTGTGTTCCTCCCCTTCTCCTTTTCCATATGCCATGGCTTGATAGGAATCTCATTTTTCAAATGGGTAATATCTTAATAATAAAGAGACAGGTCTGATCCAGATATGAGCCTTTTTCACAAAAGAAAAAGGAAAAATTGCTGAGCTGAGACTGATGCTTTCATGACACAAAGCAAACACTGGTGCAGAACACTGCAGGCACCAGCCTTGGGCTTGATATAAAATTACAGCTTAGTTTTAAGAATCTGATCTAAGAGAGCACCTCGGTGCTGGGGTTTGAAATTATATCTGACCTATTAATTCCTATTAGTTTCCCTCAGATGCTTTTGCACTAGTATTAAAATATGCATATTAACTAATCATATAAATTTTAAAGTACATCCTGGAAGATTTCTTTGGCCTTTGGGTTAAGCCCTAATTGATTTATACCAGTAAAATACTTAATATATATTAAATCGTACAAAGAGAGGACTTTTCTGGGACATCTTTAAAAGCAAAGAAGCAGCTAAGAAACGGTGGAAGATTTTGAAATGTATCATTAATATATATTACAGAGAGGGGAGAAAAAAACTCTAAGTATTTTTCTGGGAGGCTTTTGGTTACATTTCCATCGCCTCTTCAAACATAACATGTCCTTATCCTTGAAGTAAACACACTCCCATATTCATGGGGAAATATTTCATGTTGAAATTAGCAAGTTGCTGAATTGATGTCACCTGGTCCATCTTTAATGTATTCTCCTCTGTTCCAATCTGTAACATCATTCCAGCTATGCAAAGCTGACTGAAGGTTGTGCCAAGTTCAAATGAAGTGTCTATTTATCAATGGGAGGTTTCCTGCTGGAGCCAGAGATGTTAATATTGAATATGCCTAATGGCATTTTTCAAACTCAAACAGTCCTGACTCACTGCCGAACATTTTGAAACAGAAATCTCGACTGATGGGTGCATTCTGCCTCAGAAATGCCTCCCGGAATTATGGCTTGTCATAATATACAGTTGTCCCCATAAAACTAACCAGGGAAGGGGTCTGAGGAAGTCCGGGTTGTTCTCAAAACAGGCAGCAGAGTTTAGATTTTCATGTCCCAAAGGACATTTACGTCCTGTATAAGCTGGAGGTTGTTAATTACATGCTTTACTTACACCTTTTTTAGGAGAGAAGTGTCAACTCCTGATGCTGTAATGGAAATTGCTCTTTTCTTCACATATGCTTTATCGTCCTAATACACCATGAAATTGGACAAGAATTTAAAAAGTATAATCCTGTTTGCCTAAACCCCCCAAAACTTATTCAATCCACCTCCTCTTCCTGTCCTGTCCTCCCTCATGCAGCTTTTGAGCTCCATGACCAATTCTTACCAATTTTCAGTGGGTTGTGTAACCATCTCAAAACTAAGGTATTTCTCTAAGCGCCACAAAAATAGAAACCTAAAGTTTGCATTAGGAACACATCCTGCTTTTGTGTTGAAAACAGGGGAGGAAAAAAGTAATACCTTCATTTGTCCTGTCCCTTTCCTCCTCTCCAGGAAGGGGATGTTATGAACGCCTCCTTTGCATGAGAAACTTGGGCTGGAATTCACTTTAGTGGGCACCAGAGAATCCAACGCTGAGAGACAAAGCCATAAGAAAGCAAAGCTTCATTAGTTTCATTGCTCATGGAAGTGCTTGTTAATACAGACACTCCATTTTTAAAATGTGTTTCCCTGAGCACAGAGACTGTCTGGTGGAATTAGAGCTCCGCAGCAAATGGGCCCCTTGCCAGTTCCAAGGAACACAAATTAAGGCTCTGATGTTGGGAGCGTTTATGCGCGTGCTTAATTTTACAAACCAGAGGGACTCGTCTTAGATCTGAAGTTGAATGTATTTGTCAGTGTTTGCAGGCTGTTCGTGGGGAACTGTGGAAATAACCATCATTTTGGGATATTGTGTGTTTGTGCCGTGCCAGCTGAGTGCAGCACTTGCAGATCCACATTTGGAGTGAAATTGGAAGGAGGCGTTTGAGGACTCTGCAATGGACGTTTGTCATTCCAGTTTTTGTGGTGAGCCGGTGGATTTGGGTTCAGGAGTTAGAGAGTCTATACAAGCTCTGTTGTCCTTAAAAAAAAAGAATATTTTGTTGTTTTGGAGGGCAATTAGTGGATGCCAAGTTAGTTACAATCAGGAACAGCAATATTAGACTTAGAGGTGAAAAAACTTTTAACAAAGGTGTGTACCTGCAAGATCTGCCCAAAGGCAACTCTTCATTTCCAGTATTTTCTTCCATAATTTTTCCTTCTCTTCAGTTCTTCTCCTTCTCTCAGTCCTGTGCTCCATTCAGAAGGGCGGCCTTGGGGTGTGTGCTCTGGGAAGGGAGGGAATGGGACACCCAATGTTTTGTGTGTAAGGAAAAGAAGACTCTCCCAGCCTCAGGGGGCAAATAAAAATGAGCTGTTGATTTAAAAGCAGAAGACAACCAAGGAAGGAGAGGTCTGGGAAGGATGAGCTGGAGGTACAAGGAGGGCACTGGGATGGGAGTGGATCCAGGGCAGGAGCAGCCAAATCCCAGCTCCCAGCTCCCCATGCCCAGTTTAGAGCCCTCAGCCACTCCAGTGGTTTTGAGGACTTTTTTGGGGTGGTTCCCTCAAGTTCCCAGGACTGTGCCCTGCTGTGGCTCAGCAGAGATGCCACGGGGTCAGGCTGCTCTGAGCCTGAGCCCTGCAACCACACCACGCTCTTCTTCATATTCCAAACCCAAATGCAGGGTCTTGAGCGGCACAAATCCCAAAAAGCATGTGCAGCCCGACAGATTTACACCAGGGGGAGATTTGGGACCACCAGTTCTTGCTTTCAGAGTGTGTTCCTCCCAAAGCCTCAACCCCTTCTTCAAAAACACCTAAGTGTTTTTGGGTTTAAAAGCACCCATTCAAAGATTAGACAGAGTTTACTTGAATGCTCAATCCAACCTCTTGTAAAAACGTGAATGCTGGAAGGGGAATGGACTCATCAGGAATTCAGCATGGATGCACTCAGATCATACCTCAAATGAATTGGAAACACTCTGTGTGTTCCTCCCCATTTAGGACTCCAGGAGGTTATAATTTATGTCTAAATATTGCAGCCCACATTTGTCTGTGACATTGAACTACTGCACATTGTTTGGAAATAGAAGGGGACTATTTTTCAAACCCAGAGAAGATGAACAGGTAAGGAAGGCTCCCTGGAAAGATTTTATCACATGGGCTCTGCTTCCAAGCACAATTAATGAAAATGTATATAATAGTTATAGAAACAATTTACTTAAACCCCCCAGACTTTTAGCCTGATTCTCCTCTCATTTCCATTAATATAGATCGGGACTATCTCCCTCTGAATCCCAAGGTAAATTTTCAGCTGATTTTTGTTAACTCAGTGAGGTAAAACTAATGGAGCAAGAATCAGACCCTTTCCATTAACTGCTATATGTTCTTTCACATTTGAAATTAAGATTATACCTGACTGTGAGAGTAATAAAACATTACAGCCGTTCTGCTGAGTTATTTCACTGACCTTAGTTTTCCCATTAAAAATGATTGCCATCAACACCAGCATTTCCATTTTGGTTCATTTTTATACACGTCTTGCCTGTGGATGCCAGAAAATTTTCCAGTACCTCCTTAATACTCCCTGAAAATGGATGAAACTCCCAAAAAACCCCAGTATCAGATACAGCTCTTTTTCTAAGGTGTCTCAGAATAAACTCAGCCTTATCCAAGAAAACCAAAAAAAAGAGGAAGTTGGGGGGGAAGGGAAGAAGCTGTAAATCCAGGTGTCATTTTTGCTTGATTAAGAATTCCTTGAGGATCAAAGAACAGAACATTTTGGAAAAGAAAAAAAAAGCCCTGCAAAATTCAGTCTTAGAGGGTTGAGGAGAAAGCTACTGACACTCTCCCCATTTGCTGGGAATAAAGTGAAAAGAAATTTCCCTGGCTATATTTTTCATAGGCTGCCATTATTATGTTTATATGCTTGTTTTCCTCCACTGTGTATTTTGGAAAACAACCTCAATCTTTTCAATGGCATCTGCAGCAGGAGGCAGAGCTCTCCCTGCACACATTTTGGAGCTCTTAGCCTCGTTTGTAGTCCGGAGGATTTTCTGTAAGCTTGAACTATTCATTGTGTTGAAGTACCTGGTTTCCATTAAAGTCTGATTAGATTTTAATGCCGAACTTTCTCGGGCTTCTTAGGAAATCCCAGCTATCAGGCATAAATAATTTCCCAACTACTTCAAACAGCCCCGATTTGTAATTAAGCAGAGCTATATTCAGGTTAGGGAAGAACTGTTAAATCCTGATGTGAAATGAAGGTGACCCAAACTTCAGAGAAATTCTAGTGAAAGCTGAGACTTCAATTAGTTCAACTGTTGACAGCCTGTCCTCCTGGCTATGGGCTTTAGAGAGGATTTTAAATATGCACTGCACAGGCACGGACACACAGAATGTACAGATCGTGCAGATATGGGATTACAAGCAGGTATTTGGCTCTCAAAATGAATTCTAACCTAATGGTGCATCCTCTCTGCATGTTGCACCCGGAAAGATGCCCACAGAATAATAAAAATGAAGCGATGGGAAGCGATGTTTCTGTCTCGGGACTCTGGGAGCAGCAGAGACAGATCCCAGAAGGAAGCACTGGCTGGTCGACCACTGTGTCTCTGAGCCACCTTGATTATTACAGAGCTGCTTTGCCTCCCTCAGGTATTTCCACCAGTTTGTGGAGGCAAAAACCCAAGTTTGAACAGCGAATCTGTGCTTGTGCTAGAGGAGGGCACTAACGCTGACTGGAGGAAACCGGAGCTGATTTCTGCCATGTGTTTTGGACCTCATAATAATCTTCCCTGGAATATGACAGAAGATGCAGGAGGAGGAAAAGCAAAGCAGAGGCAGCCCAGTGACATGAGTTGCATGTGTAATGCTGCCAGAAAGCCTAGGGAAAAAAATACTCGATGTGCAAGTAGGAGCAGACAGTGAGCTCTGAACGAGGAGGCAGAAGCAGACAGCCAGCAGATCACTCAGCCTTACTCATGCAACCCCAACACTGCATTCCAACCTCTCCATGTATTATTCTGGTTCTTTCTGAATTACATCTCTGAGGTATCAGGCACTGGCAGGAATTGACAAGCAAGGGCTGTCTTTGTTGTGGGGTTTCTTGTCCCTAATTATCATCATTATGGTTACCTGCATCAAAATCCAACTTTAGTTTCTTGTCTCTCCTGTTTCTTGTTATTACAGCTACTTAGGGGAAGCAGGACATTATTACCTTTCCTATCTTATTTAGGGGTCTTGCTGCACACTACTGCAGCATTAAATAATATTTATTAACTATAAAAGCAGCAAAAATTATTATAAACTTTGATCCTGCTTCCAGTGAAATAATGCTACAACTGTCATTGATTTTCAGCCAGCAGGAGCTGGAGAGGTTTCCTTCCTCCTCTTTACAAAGTAAAGATAGTAGAGCTCTCCTTCAGCATGAATGATGGAATGAAAAACTGTGTTCAGCAACAAAATATCCAAGACTTTTTGGGGATGAAAAGACAGTAACATTTAAAATAATTAAAACCAGCAAAATTTTATCGCATGCAATTTGCTACCTATTACCTTTTCTCCTCTATTTTCTTTTCCTATTTTTCTCCTGCTCTCATTACCAGGAGAAGGCTTCCATAATTTCTCTTACTTAGATCACCGTTTTCTTCTTCACTGTCATCTTAACTGGGAGAAAATGGAATAAAACCAGTTCTTGGTCTCTCCTTAACATTTTCAGCATAGCAGTAACCAGTTGGATCTTCTGTTTGAACACTCCAAAACTGATTTCTAAACTGAGGATCAGACATGAGGATAATAAACTCCCTGATTCTCTGATCACTCCAGTCACTGTCACCTTGGATAACGAGGGTTAAACAGCTTTACTCAGTAATTCATCCACCCTTCTCTATGGCTATACTTCCTCAAAGCCAACTGCTTTTGATTCAAGGGTGTCACGGAGCAGAAAGTCCATTTAATTCCAAAATAAGTTATTTTAATAGCTAGAATGTTCATTTCAAACCTGAATTAGCCTCCCTTCAGCAAAAATCTTTTTTGTTTACCACCCCAGTTTCCTCGTTCATCACTGAAATGGAGCCAGGCATGAGAAATGGGAGCCTGCAAGAGCACGAGGAGCTCCCACTGTCATAGAACCAGTTTTTATCGTGGAGCTGTGCTAATATGCCCCAATAGCAAATCCATGCTGGAATATGGATATTATTTAATGGTTCATTGTGGCCTTCTTGCAGGTGTGTGGGAAGAAATGCAAAATATAAAGGATCTGTGTTGCCTTATCCTCTTTACCAATTGCAGCTCTGTGGTTGCTTGGGTGGGGTCTGCAGCCCTCGGTGCCTGTGCTCTGCATCTTTCCCCAGTTAATCTCTGCTGCCTTCTGATCCCAGAAGGGCATTTCTCCATGGGTGAAGGAGGCAAAGGGTTGTCCCAAAGCAGGGCAGGTGACAGAAGGGCTCCTCTGGTCACACCATCCCAAATTCGCCACGCTGTCGTGTCCCACCTGCAGAGCTCTGAGGGAAGCAGCTCCCAACTGTGGCCATAAATAACAATCCAAATGCTGCTTTTCTGATCCATATTCCTTCTTCAAGCACCATGAATTTCTCTCCATAACAACTGGCATCTGTCCTGCCGTGCAGGTCTCAAGCAAACAGCTGGGAGAAGCCAAATGTGAAACCTGGGGTCAAACACACCCTGTTCTGCTCACAAATCCCGATCCCAGTGGCTGTAACCCATTTCTCATGAGGGGAGACACAGCAAAGTGCTGCACTGGCTTTCCTGGAGTCTCCAAACACTTCTCTCCACCATCTGTCCCAGGATTTATGGTGGATTTGCTGTTGTTCGAGACAAAGAATCTATAACTCTCTTGAAAATAAAATCTTAAAATGAAATAAAACATTCTTGTCTGTGATGTCAGAGAGGCAAGAGCAGCCCTAGAGCAGGAAGCGTCACCCTGCAGGGCACAGAGGGGAGGAATCGAGGTGCTGCTGGCAGAGTCACGGCCAGGTGAGCAGGGATCAGCACTCAGCTGCCCCTGCTGCCCTGCTCATCCAGCTGGGACAGCGTTTGTGCTCCTGAGCCAAAGACTAGGGGAAAAAACAGCTGGAAAGACAAACAACACCTCTCCAGCAGCACAGATCAAAATCATTGGGCTTGAAATATCGGTGGCTGCATTTCAATGTGCTTTGGAAAGGAAAGAAAACCATTTTTTGTTTTTCAATGGGTGAGAATAATGAAATAAAGGTGGAACGTGCTACTAATACTGTGCTGGACTGGGGTCCCAGCCCAGGGGTATTCTGAGGGTTGTTCCTCTAAGGATTCATAGGGATTTCTCTAAGGATTCATAGGGATTTCTTTCCAGGGCAGGGAATTCTGTGGTGTTGCTCCCGTTATCAGCTCTGCCTCCCAGGCGGGTGAGAGGCAAACCCAAACCCTGGGGAAGGCAACGTGGATAGAACATTTCCTTCTCCTGACACACCAAATATTGCACTGCACCATTATCTGGGAGCAGAAAAAGGAGAGGGAAAAAGTGGGTTGTGGGGATATATTTGTGAATAAATCAGCGAGCTGCTCCATCTCTTTGCAAACACATTCACTTTGAGTGACAGAGAGACACCCAGCTTCCTCAAGTGTTCGCCTCAGACTGCTCTCGACCTCACTCAAGTAGCACTTGAAAGAAATAATGGGTGTTAATTTAGACACTTGGATATACTTTTTAAAACTACAGCAAGAAAAGTGACTGCGGATTTGTACAAGAAGAATTTAAGACATCAGCATTAAATCATAAAGATGAGAGCTGAATTTTTAAAATAGCACCTTTTTTTTTTGTGCCTGTACTAATTGCAAAAGCATTTTATATTTGGAATAATTGTCCTACATTTGTTTTGTGCTATGCACACATCTGCAGGAAAAGAAAAGGAGAAGAAGTGGAGGTTTCAAAGAACCCTAAATGCCAAAATACAACCTGGAGATATTTTCACGAATAAAACTCAGTTCATGGCCAAGAATTCATTTCCTTCTTTCTTTCTTTCTTTCTTTCTTTCTTTTTCACATTACACCTTTTTCCTCTTACACTGCAACTGTTTATGTTCTTCACATGCAAACCAGTCTGGCTAAAGAAGGGCCATTAAACCAAACCCTAATCAGGAAATCCATTCATTTAGGGTTCCACTGTGACAGCGCTGTCTTACTCTGCCCCAAATGTTGTATCTGAAGTAAACAAGGTTTTGGCTTTAAATTTTGCAGTGCAAAATTGTCTTTTAGAAAGAAATTGATGGCCAAGCACTGCCTGGAACTTTGGCTTAACAGTGATGTACCTGATTTAATGTGTCATGTTTTAATAGGCGAGGCATTTACCTATCTCAATAGGAACTCTGGCTCCCCATAATGTATTTATTTCAGTGTGCTCTGAGGCATCCCTTGCTCAGGATATATGTTTCAATTACATTTCAGTGCAAAACACATCCTCTGCAAGAATCTTCATACTCCAGGATCTTGAGTAATGGAACATTTTAAGTGCTGGAGAGCCCAGTACTGAAATCTTTATTCAGGCAATCTCCCCCAAAGGCAACAATTCCTCTCAGCAACACTGATCAATACCCCAATATGCCAGACCAAAAAGCCTTAGCAGGAGTGTGGTTTCCTTCTGTTGCTATCAATAAACTATGTAATTAATTGGAAATTGAAAACTTTATTAATTTGAGTTTGATTTTTTCCTTTCCATCAGCCCCGTTTTCAGACGTGTGTGGATCCAGCCTGGATTGGATTCTGGCACAAAGCAGGGAAGCTCCAGTAAGGTTCATAAAATCGGATTGAATCTGAGATCTAGAAGACAGAAAGGGCTGGAAAACGAAATAGCTCATGAACACTGGCTGGTGATTTACCTTCTGTATGCAAGTACATCTGGTGCAAGTGCCTGGTTGGCATGAAAATTATTCAGGAGCTTCTAACACCCAAATACCCCAAGTTAAACAGCAATGGCACCCCACAACCGTGGCTTGCTGGGCACTGAGGGCTTGGAAGGGGTCTCCAGAGGAGCAGGAGTCATCCAGGCTGAGCCCATGTCCATCCCAGTGCTGCTCCCAGAGCCAGGAGGAGCTGGGGATGTGCAAAACTGGAGGAGTCAAGACAAAATCCCACCTGATTTCAGACCCTCTCAGAGCTGTTTCATGCCAGCATAAATCCACGGATGGCTCCACAAGAGGAAAAGCTGTGTGTGGGGGGGGGGGGGGGGGGGGGGAAGTGTGAAAAAGATTTAAGGATTTGAACAACTTACCCTGTGTCACATCCTCAGCTGGCTCCAGAGACTCGGGGTGAGCCAAGGTGCTGCAGTGGTGGCAGGGAGAGCCCTTTATCACCATAACCTCCTCAGGAAGCTGCTAAATCTGACATCTCCCAAAGCTGAGGATAAACATTGCTTTGATTTTTTTCATTCAATTAAACTCAAGAGCTTTTGAAAAAAAAAAGTTGCAAATTTCCCTGCTGCATTCTTGGTACAGCCATTGGATTTTTGTTCACAAGAGCTGTTTCCTACTGGAGTTAAAGCCTGAACCAAGTGAAAATAATCTTGTAAAGACAGGCAATAGATACAGATATATGAGATTTATATGCTTTCCACATTAACAGAGCTGCTGTTATAAATCCCTATTAATCAGGCATTCCATCAATATAAAGTTTTCCATTAAATTCGGAGAGGAACTGTAGCAAGTGTAATCATAGAGCTTGTTTAATACAGTGCAATGATGCCAACATTTTCATCTCATCTATCTGGCTCAGAGCTCTTCCCCTCCTGAGCTCATCGCTGGAGTAGCTGAACAGCTCAGTGACAGAATGGAAAATTCTCCTGAGTATCAACAGTGGGAAAAAAAATTAAAATCCTCCTCTCTTTCAGCAGTTGAAAGCAAAGCTAGAATGGTGAATTACAAGTTTCAGGACAGATATTTACAGGTTTTTTGGACCCACAGCTCAACAGTTGAAAAAAATGCCTCAAATGCTGTTGTGCAGCTTCTTCCTACTTTTGGTTTTTCAGGTGACATCTGGACACTTTGCAGGAGCAGAAATGAAAAGCTGCAGTGCCTTGGGTGAGGCACAAATGGAAAAAGTGTTTTATTTCATTTGCTTTGTATGTTTGTTATTGGCCAGTGTCAATACCGGACAGGAAAGAAGAGGATAAAACAAGGAAAAGAGACAAAAGGAAGGGATTGAGCAACTCAGATCTTGTAATGAAGTGCTGTGGAACAAAGGCATGTTTTTTAAAGGAAACATTATACAGTGTTGTTGGAATTAAATAGTAGGTATTGATTAGACCTGAGAGAGAAGAAAATGAAATGGAACAGCTTCAGGAGGAAGGATTTTTAACTCACCTGGTTTCCCTGGTGAAAAGTCAATGAGAAGGAGAAAAGGTGCTCAGGGATCATTAGGCTCCTGCTTCTGTGATGTGGATGTGGGGTGGGAAATGCTTCACCTCGGAGTGCTCCTGGGGCTGGCAACATCTCCAAGGGTTCAGAGACTCCCATTACAGGGGTTTTATGCTTCAAAAAAAAGGTAAAAGCCCCGATATTTTTCATTTCTTTATCATCTTGAGCCATTCTTTGGGTATGTCCCCAGTGGAGTTTTGTCCTGTTCCCTCTTGTTTGCCTCAGGTAAAACACCCAGGGCTTGACTCTCAGCTCTGCCTTCCTTCATCTTCCTGGGACAAAGGGCATTTCCAGGGACCCTGGATTTATCTTTCTTTCACCTCAGAAGGAAATGCCAGCGAACAGTGAAACATTGCTGCTTCAGAAAGCAAACCAGCTTTTGTTCTAGTTGGTCTTCAGGGAGATTTCTGGGGTATTCTCATTGTCACTGGTGTCCCAGCACACCCAGGAAGGCTCTTTTACCCAGGTATTGTACTTGCAGTGCAGCTGGTGCCCTACCCCAGTAGATTGCCAGGGTGCAAAGTGTGTGAGCAGTCCAACATCTCCAGTGTCATCTCCCAGTGTTTGGGCTGTGCCAGCTCCCCTCGCTGCTCGTCCCTCCCAGCCCTGGGTCACCACCTTCCCCCCTGGAGTGGTGACCAGGACCAGGCCAGAGGATTTAACACAAAGTACACACTCTGGAGAACCAAAGCCAGTGGGGAACTCCTGGATTTGGAGGAGTATCTGATGAGTTTGCACATGGGTGATGGTATTTTGATATTTTGCCATGCTCCAGAGCTGCACAGCCCCAGCCCTGTGAATGTCCCAGTGTTAGATAGAACATAAAGAGGCAGGCAGATGAAGTGGAGAACACATTGAAAGGGTCAGAACCAAATTGTTTTCCCCTGCTGAAGACACTCCCACACGCCTGGCTCAGCTCAGTGCTGCGCTTCACCCTTCGGAAGGGTGCACCCTTCACCCCCCTTGTTGGGTCCATCCTGGGTTTCTGCATCCTGGCTCTGCACGAGCATGGGCACACAAGCAGAGATAAACCATTCTCTGTCCTCTCTGGCAATGTTTTAGCACGGCTGAGCTTGGCTCTCTGATCTAACACCATTGTTTTCCCCATCAGGCACAACTGCAGCCATGCAAATGGATTTTGAGAGCAGGTGGAATAGCAAAGGAAGAGCCAAATAGTTTCATACAAGGGCAGAACAGAGTCTTTACCCTTTCCTTGCACTTCTCTCTTCCTCCTGTGCCAGTTCCATGTCTTTCTGCAGGCTGGGGTGCAGACAATGAGGTTTCTTTTCAGGAAAAGTCTAACATTTCTTCCCAAGAACAACTGATGTGCTTCAACTTCGATATGTTCTAAGGCACCCTTGACTCACGACCCCAGATTTCATTTGTCAGTGAAAATCTCCCTCCATTTCTCTTTCAGAGCTAATAAAGCTGTGCATTTACACAGCAAATTCAATACATCTCCAGCCCCCAGTTCTGTAAGCAGTACATTATTTCCTGGCCTTTCAAAGGCTTTTTAGACTAGAATATAATGGGATGGCTTTTAACAAGGACTCCCCCAAAAGTGAGAAAAGTCAGGATGGAGTAGACTTTGCTATCAACATATTAAGCAACTCAGCTGAAACCCAAGTTCCTCTTACAAGCTCTATTTTCAGGTGTGTTCTTAAATCATAAGGCAACCAACAGAAAGTTAAATCACAGTGACAGCAAAATGCAGTTTAATTCAAAGTTAGCGGGTCAAGAAGGGCTATGAAGGATCTTCACATTCACCTCAAGCTATTAATTCAGATAAAACCCACCAGCTGCTGCAGCCCTCAGGGATTTTATTTTTTTTATTTCTGCTTGTTAGCTCACACAAACGAAGAAAGGAGATTTTTTTTCTCCAAGATACGAGTTTCAATTGACTTGTCCAACCTCATGGCATGGACTGCAGCACTTAGAAACGTCCATATTGCAGTGGCACAGGCAGAAATCTGGGAAAAACCCTCTGTCTTTCTGTTCCCACAGCAAGAGAGCAAAGAGTTGTGCCTGGCTGCTCCCACCCTGCGGCTGCTGGGAGCCCTCCATGCCAGGCTGCCTTCAGCATCCATGAAGATGAATAGCAGCTGCCAGCAGCTGTCCCCTGAGCTCCCCAGAGAACAATGAAGCAAATAATTTCTTTAATTATTTATCAAGGGCTGCTTCCTCAGTCAATAAATTTGTTTGGCTGCCTCCTGGAGGCTTGGCTTTCTACTTTATTGGGTTCTTCCACATGCACTTGAAACATATTTTATTAGTCATATTAATGTCTACAGAAAACTTCCTTTCGTGTCCTACTTCTCTTTTTATATTTTTTTAAATTATTATTTTTGTATAATCTTATGCTATTCTTTTTTTTTATCCTGTTGGCTTTTTGTTGCTTTTGTTCTGTGCCTGATGTTTTATGAGACACAACTTGACTTTTAATTAACCTTCTATCCACTCTCTTCATTTGCTCCCTTCCTCTGTCTTTACATTGGAAAAAAAATTGGCATATGTATTATTTTAATTGTCCACTGGGCCATTGAATTCCCTATGTGTTGTCAGGATTTGACTTGGGAGAAAACCGGACTGTTCTTGTGAGTGAAACTCCTCCAAATAAGCCCATTTGCAGTTTTGTTATGAACTATTTTAATCAACAGCTGTGAAATGGCCAATAAACCAAATTTGTATTCAGCGCTTATGCAGTGGGAGAGAAGATTCATTAATTTAAAAAAACCCAAAAAACGCCAAGAAAACCAAATAAAAATCCTTCTTTCCTTCCTGAAGTGGTGCCTGGTTTGGGTTAAACTCCCCAGTTGCCAGTAGGTAAAATGACCTTTTTACCCCCTTGAATTTTGGCAGCTGTACCAAAAAAAGAATCAAACCAACCCCAAACAAAGACCTTGCAAATATCTCCTTCAGACAGTACAGACGGATTAATTATTCCTGTTAATTATTCAAAATAAAACTGAGTCAAGAACAGGAGGAAGAGGAGAGTGAAAGGGGAGAGAAATGGGTGGAGCAGAAGGAGTTTTTTCACCCATCCACAGTCTGGACCCAAAAATAATCACTAATCACCAACTGTATTCTTTATGTAAACATATATTTTCATATATAAACATATATTTTCATTTACAAACATCTATTTTCAGGTGCAGTGATATAATCTTGCACTTAGACATATTTAACTGGGGAAAAAACCCTTAAAAAGTCACACATAACCTGATCCCTCCATGCTACCTTACAGAGCTTTCCACACATTTCCCCCAGCAGAGGCTGCCTTTCTAATCAAAGGTGTACAGTGATTATTCAGCAGGGATTATTCCCTGCAAACATTGTACTTATTTTTTATCACTCCTTCCATGTGCATTTTGCAGCCTTTGTTTGCCTCCAAATCGTACAGTGAAATATGAAAGCAGCCAAATCCGAGGGAAACAGACACAAGAGAAAAATGAAATTAAATCAATCTTACAGAGAGAATACAACCTTCTCTTCTATGCCTGTACAAAAAAAAAAGTATTGAAACATTAACTGCATCTTGAAAAATAAAGCCTCCTGCTCTAATTCAGAGGATGGTTTCAATCACATCGATGTCAGATGTTGTTAAAAGAATTTTGACATTTTTCAGTTGGTGGAATTTTGTCTTTCATACCCAATATCCTGCTAGGAGTGCTCCATACCTGTGCTAGCTCACCTCAGGGGTCATTAAAGACACAAAAAATAGTATTTTTAATCTATAAACTGAAAAAATATTCAGCAGGAGAGAGTATATGGAGTTATATCCTTGCAAAGCCTCAGCTTTCTGTGGTTATAGTGGCAGAAATCTTTTATTATTAGGTCAGGTATGCACTCAGTCCACTACTGAAATAACACCACTTCCTCTCACTTCCATACATTTTAGAAACAGTCCACTGATTCCAAAAGTGAAAAATGATAGAAACAAACCACATCCACACCAACTGCCCTGACAACTCCCTCCCTTTTCCACTTCAAAGCAAAGAAAATCATTTCAGAAGTTCTGAACTTTCCAAGGAAACCCTCAAAAACCACCCAAACTTTTATTTCTCCCCTGTCATTATTCCCATCTGATCAGTAATAACCAAAGTCATGCTGGGAAAAGACAGAGGGGAGGTGGGTTTTGCTCAGAATACCTCAAGTTGTGGGTCCATTTCCACCCACATCCCAAACTCTCCAGCTGCTTTGGACGGAGCCTGGAGGTTGCTGCCAAGGAAGTCACACACATCCCAAACTTTATACAAATGTTTGCTGCAGCAGTGAAGGTTCTTCCACATTGTTTTGGGTCATTACTTCACAGCTCTTTTTTTTCCTCCCCATCAAAAAAAAAGGCACTTTTGGTAATTTACAGACAAGAGCTGGGAGGAGAGCAGTCTCCAGCCAACACCACTCACCTTCTGCAGGGATCTTGGATGAGTCTGGAAGGATCTGTGGATAAACACCCACAAAACCCCACTGAATCTTCCAAAAAGTTCACCTTTCTCTCGCTACCCACAAACCTCAGAAACTCACACACTTCTGCAACCATTTTCTGTGGTTTCCTCCTCTTGTGCTTTCCCCTCTATTTGAAAACAAGATATTGATAACAGCGGAAAATGCAGAACGTCGATAACAGCTGCTCCTCTCCTTAGACCACTGACTGCTTCTCTTCTTCAAGTCAAAATTTCTCTAATTACAGCACAAATCATAAATACTTTGGCACTTATAATATTTTACATGGTAGGAAGGAGCAGTGGTAATTATTTTATGTTAATTTCTAAAAAAACCCCTAATTAAACAGCAAATAAATATATTCAATTATTTTGATTATTGGGGAAAAAGTACCATATAATAAATGTCAACTTCTCAATAATAAAATGGCGTATTACTTGCCACCATAAGGGACATGTATTTGAACCTTTTTGAAGTATAAATGATAAAATAGTTTTGAAAACAACATTTGAGCCTTTTTTCTCCCCTAAAATGTGTTTAACTTGGCTTGACAACAAATGAGGAAACCTCACTGGCTGCATTTCAAACTCCCATCTTGGGCCTTTTCATTCTAGACTGAAAGCTGACACTGATTGAAAGCTTTTTAGTGAATTAAAACATTTTGGATCAGGTAGTTGTGTGGGAAATAAGATGTTCAAAACACTGGTCTCAGTCTGACTACAGCTCAACAGGAAAGATTTGGCCATGAGGTAAAACAGCATTAAGAGCTTCCACTCTCACTTCTCATCATTTTCCACCATCATTAATTTTTTTTTATGCATTCACAACTTTTTTCTTAGTGGGAAACTCAAGTCTAAAACACCATAAATGAAGCTGCAACCAATTATTAAAAACTGGGCTAAAAACTCAGGTGATTTAAAAACTGATTTTTTTATTACATCTTCTTGTGGAACATTTCTTTATAGAATTAAGATGCAGCACTTATGTAAGTGAAATGCATTTACAATCCCAGAGTGGTTTGGGTTGGAAGGGCCCCTTAAAGCCCATCCAGTGCCACCCCTGCCATGGCAGGGACACCTTCCACTGTCCCAGGCTGCTCCAAGCCCCGTCCAACCTGGCCTTGGGCACTGCCAGGGATGAGGCAGCCACAGCCAAGAATTTCTTTCTAATATCTGATCTAATCTAACCTCCTTTGTCTTAAGGCCACTTTAATATAAAATATTTCAAGGAGAGTCTCCAGGATTTTTGTAGGGATCCATTTACCCTCCTTAGCTCAGCTCTGCCACTCAGTTTCTGGTCACTTTATTCCTTTTCATTACCTATAAACAGACCCTATTAACAGACCTGCTTCCTCTGTAAGTCTTTCATTTTTTCTAATTCCTTCCCAACCACATCCCTAAGTGCTCTGCAGAGTGGAGAACAGACACTGCTCAGGGCACAGGTTAAAAGACCCTTTGTCTTCACGTTCCCTCCCCAAAAGCAGGGATCTGCATTTTAACCCCCTCCCTGCTCTCCCCATTAGAGGGTAGGAGCCGCGTGTTTAAGAATTGATCACCCAGGCACTATTTCAGCCCAGATTTAAAGCTTAGGAGCCGTTTAAGGAGCACACAGCTTTTTATGTGTGTTAAGCTGTTCATGTTGAAGCACCAGCTGCCCAGGGGACTTTTGCACTGGGTTTGCTTCACATTTTCCACTGCGACCTTTTGCCCCAGCTCACACAAAACCTTAACAGGGATATTACTCCTGAGCACCTCATGTGCAACTGTTCTTCCCTGAGCACAACTTGCTTTATTTTCCCATACATTCTGCTTTGCTAAAGATGCTCCAAATGAGCTCCAATTACACTGATTTGTCAGTGGAGCACAGTGAGGGCGAGTTGGAGACTGACACACCAGGGGAACAGAGCACAGTTTTACAAGATAACCTCATAAAATTTAACAGTTGCCTCAACATGTAAAAGAATAGTCAAGTTGTCTTAATTTTTTTTACTCTCTCCTGCTATATTCTAGTAGCAGGCTCTTATTTCTACTCACCAGCTTTCCTCAGGGACACATTTTTCCCATCAACTGATCAACTGAGTCTCTTTTTTAAAAATGTCTTTTATTATCGCCATTTTGAGGATTTGGTTCCAGTCCTTGGCTGTCAAGGTGCCCTGCCCTTCACAACAACTCTCAGTGTGTGATTGCTTATAATAGACTGCCAGTAAATGAAGTTTTTTGTGGGGAACCAGACCAAGATGTGTTTTCCCCTAAGGTTGCTTTTCTATCTATGATTTCACGTGTGTTGATTATTTTTTTTCTTTTGAATGTATCTGTGCACAACAGAGGAAGATGTGTCAAGTAATTTGTGGGTGTTTGGTTTAGAAACCACAGTTTGTAAAGCACAGTATGTGCTGAAATGTTTTTTACCCAGCTCTGGTTTGGAATTTCATGTTTTAAATTTATCAAAGAACCACAGAATGGCTTGGGCTTAAGGAGACCTTAAAGATCATCTCATTGCAGCCCCTTGCCATGGGCAAGGACACCTTGCACTAGACTGGGTTGCTCCAAACTTCTCAATAATCCATTAGTGAGGGTTTTATCCTGTTGGGAAGTAGGAGGCAACTGGAGGTATTTCAGAACAAACTGCCTGAGCTCCTTGTGAGCAATTGCCATGAGCTGCAATTTCCTGAGACACCAAAGCCATTTGGGTCCCATCCCCAGAGCACAGAGTGCCCACAGCGAGTTCTGCTGGGCTGTCCTGGCCGAGTGGCACGGATCCCGTGCCCTGCAGTTCCAGCACACCCAACACGTGCTGCTGTGCCACACTTCTGCCATGGAGAAAAACCCTCCCTGCCCTCGCTCTCTGCTTGGCTCTTCCCACCAAGGAGAGCAAAGAACACAGCCCCTCTTCGGACACAAAACCCTGAATTCTCCTCAGCTCCTGCTTTTCCTGGCAATAAAGTCATGACAAATCGTATCTGTTACCATGTTCTGCAGAGCAACATGGATTGAACTGGTGACAAAGTGACCTCGGTCAGGTTTCCTTAGAATCAGCCTGAGTGCTCATGGAGTGACACCGGAACGAGGGCAGAACCTTCTCTCTCAAACACAAACTCTTCTTCCCATCGAGTGTCCTTCTGTAAAACCTTTGTGTTCTCAAAGAGGAAGGGCTCCTGGATTACGTTTTTTGACAAGATAGATGAGAGCACTTTTCACATGAGACCCAGGGAAGTAATGAGCTGTAATCTTTGAGCTGGAAGATATCTATCTTTTTTAATTACAGGTAGATTATTTCTATATTATAGAAATAATATAGAAATATTCCCCCCACAGCAAAAGGCAGAGCCACAGAGGTTTCTCAAAGCAGTGCTGTGTCAAGACGAAGGGATTAGAAGAGTTTGGGACCTTGGCAGAAAAAAAAGAGATTTTCAAACTTGAGTCTATTTTGAATTTTAGAACTCAGTGCAATTGATGTTATTCAGCAAGCAGGTATTTTGACACTTATTCACTCCAAGTAAAAGGATATTGCCGTCACATCAGGGAGCTGGTTATTAGATAGTCCCTGCCAACATTTCTGCCTCAGTGTGACGTGTCTCCACTGTCCTTGTCAGAGGGAGCTGCAACCTTCCCATCAGTTAGAACAACTGAAACCCTTTTAACCGAAATATCTCTTTGCATACGTATTTTTACGTTGAGATTCCCTTTATTTTTTGCCTGAAGGAAGGAAGTGTTGTCTGATTGTGATGTTCCCTCGAGATACATTTTTGTATTACAATTTTTGCTCTTCCACTTGTGTTTACCAAGGCCTCGGTGATGTCTGGAGCCTTGGAGGAATTTTGCCAAAGGCACCATGGTTTAACCTGATACAGAAATGGGCGTGTTGGGGGTTTCAAGTTCCTGTGATCAGCCTGATGTCTTAAAAAGGGCATCTCCAACCTCCAAAACAGATACCAGCTCTTACAGAACAACTATTTTCCTGAGACCTGTTCCTACAAGAAGAATTTCATGTGAATTTTCTTGAGTGAAATCCTGGTGCTACTGACATCCCAGCTGAGCCATAGAGAATAAAACCAGGATCCACAAGAACTGTAGTTTGAATGTTACTGGAGAACATTTGTATCAAAATATTTATTATTTGGAGTCAAGTTATGTCAAAGTTGTGTTAATGGCTTTTTTTTTTCTTTTCTTTTAAACGGGGTTTATGTCTTGTGAATGGGGTTTTTTTGTGTGTGTGGGGGGGGAAAAATTAGAAAACACAGGGAAGCAGCACTGACAGTGGAATTCACAGAGCCCTGCTCTTTCTGAAGTTTTTTCCTCATTGAGAACATTTTCAGGGCTTATTCCTTGCTGAAACCTGCTGAACCAGAGGAGTAGGGCCAGGTACAAGCGATGAAGAATGGTGTAGATGCTCCCACACCTTGGGAAAAGAGGAAAAGTAAAGACAACAGAGAGAAAAGGGAAGGAGAAGACTTCAACAGAAGGAGAGAAAAGGGGAATCAGATAAAGGGACAGAAGTCAAACTTAGGAATTAATTTAGGAAGGAAGTGCGCGATGAAAGATGTCTTTGTCTTTAGTTATTGAATTGAGCACTCCACACCTGGGAATTACTGTTAGGTGAGCACTGAAAAATAAAGCTGGAAAGCAGAAAGTGGTAACAAAGTAAATTCATAGCAAAGGAAGCCTTTAGCAAAAGTTTTACTTCTCTTATTGCACCTCTCAGGTTGTATAACTTCAGATTTAATGGATATTCTCAACTGGAGTTCTATCTGTGAGCTGGAGGGAAGGCTATTAGTATGCTAATCAGTTCTGCAGAGTAAATTGGTTATAAGAGTGGGGTAAGGTACAATAGGGGAATATCTTTTAATTAGCACACTATGAAGTCAATACTCCCCCTGATGCCTGTGCATGTCCCCTATTGACATTAATTTCAGCCACGCCACTTCCATTGGAATCAGGGGCTTTGCTCCATCACAATCCGGAGGAATTCCCAGGAAGGGAGGATGGCCACGCTCTCACCTGCTGCTGTGGAAGTTCTGGGAGGTTCCAAGCACGGCCCTCGGAGCAGGAAGCATTGCTGGTGTCTCATCAGAATCCCAGAATGGTTTGGGTTGGAAGAGACCTAAAAGCTCATCCAGTGCCACCCCTGCCATGGCAGGGACACCTTCCACTGTCCCAGGCTGCTCCAAGCCCCGTCCAACCTGGCCTTGGACACTGCCAGGGATCCAGGGGCAGCCGCAGCTTCTCTGGGCACCCTGTGCCACGTTCCCTCACAGGGAGGAATTTCTTCCCAGCATCTGATCCTGTTGGAAGGTTTGTGGATTCTCACACACAGGTTGTTTAGAAAGGAGAGTTCGACCTGTTTGAATCAACTGTCAGATTTTACAGCCAATTCCAGATGGGTTTCGTGCTTATCCTGGACTTGGGCTAAATTCACATTTTCTGCAGATGGACTTGTAGGGTTTATCACTGGTGTTGGAAATACCTGAGAGAATCAGCCCTGCAAAACAATCTTGTTCACTGATTATCTTTCTTTTATTAAAAAAGTTTCTTAGGTTCACAAGCCTCAAATGAACCTTTGGAAGACTCGGTGGAGAAAATAATTAAAGCACCAGGAAAAAACGGTGTTTTGGGAATCATAATGTGAATAATAAAAACAGGGCAATAATTTGCAGTTTGGTATGTGGATTTTATCACTTGAACCACACTCTTTTCAATTGGCTTCCTTCAATATCAGCCACCCCCAGGAGAGGTAACAGTGTTTTAAAAGTCGTTGTGTAATGGTCAAACTTTCATTTCCTTTGTAATTTCGCACTGCTAGAGCTTTTCTGCTCGGTTCCCTCAAACTCTTAAATGAAATCAAAAGTTGGCTTTTTATTCTAATACTCCTGAACAGCTAAATTTTAATTACAGGTTTAATAGAAAGGATTTTGGAATCAATTCTTGTATTGAGGACTTTGAGGTCCATGTGTTGGCGAAGAGTCCTGCTCGAGAGCTGAGTGTCACATGGCCATGAGACAGAGGATATTGCTGAGGGAAAGTCAGCAGATACACAATTTCTACAAAAAATACAGATCTAACACCTCTGTGAGCTCCAGGCTTTTCTAGGTGCATCCCACACATCTCCCTCACTGCTCCTATTTACTATAAAAAAGGCCAGATTTGCACCCCATACTTTCCTTTTTTTTTACATATTTTACCATTTAATAATCCAGTATAATCTGAGATTTGAATCCTTGAGAAGTTAAACTGCCTCTGTAATATTCTTGACCAAAGTTTGAAAATGGCTCCAGCATTACTGTAAGATCTTCTGGAAAGTCGATTTTAATTTCCCCTCTTGCAGGTAAAGGATGAACGACAGTTCTCTTGTATTAATTTCTGAGTAAATTTATTTCACTGAATTAAAAGGTTTTAACATTATTAGAACACAATACTGTCTAATAAAAAGGAAAAGATTGTTGGGGGTTTTAAGGACCTCAGCTTTAATCTCCTTGCAATAACCACCTCAAACATATGGCTAAGGTTTATTAAAACACTGAAGAAATGTTGTATTAGAACAGCTGAACATAAAAGTACTGGTTAATTGGGCTACACCTCAGGTGTCCTACCAGCCTTATCCCTTTTATCTCAGGCTCAGGAGATATTTATAAAGACAACTCTGCATTTGATGCCTTTTTTCTTCTTTTTTTCCCTTTTTTTTTTTTTTTAATTCAAGCTAATTATTAATCTTTTGGAGGAAAGGAGAAGATAGTTCAGATGCTCTGGCTCTGCTACTGAACCTAAATCTTGAAGGTACAAGACTTTCAGCCTGCAGATGAGAACAGTAAATGCAAACACAGCAAATGCAACCCCAACCTCCCAAAGCCCCCCTGGCACCAATAAACACAACACAACACAAATCTAGATGCTCTAATTGGGGTGGATTTTCTCCTGCAGCCTGATTTCAGCCCCAGGTGGAAAGGCTGGAGGGCATTTCCAGTGCTTTGCCCAATGCAGATTGTCCCAAATTAATTCTTGAGAGATCTGGAGAAGATTATCTGGGAAAACTTGGAAAACTTGGAGCCTGAGTTTGACAGAGAATCAGCCACAACCCATTGTCCAACATTTAATCACCTAAACTCTAAGCAGTGACAATATTTCTGGAGTGATTTCAACTCCTCACCACTGCTAAAGTAGAAGAATGCTCTTCTGCTACTTGTGTTCCATGTTCACAGGGAGGGATTAAAACTTTAATGATTTCTTGCCTGATGGTCCAAACTTTTCCATTTTAAGGGCCACATATTTTTATTCATGGAGCTTCCACTGGCCAAATGTGAAGTTAGAATGCTCACAACCCACTCTTCCTGCAAGGCCTGGCATCAGCTTGCAGAAAAAACTAAAGGATTTACAGCCACAATAAATCAGAAGGGGTTTTTTTCCTTTGAAATCATAAATAAAATGGCCAAAATAACAATAAGAAATTCATGGAGTCCATCAGCAAAGAATTACATGTCTGGTAAAGGTCATTTAGAGTTATTTTGAGCCCTGTCAGCCAATTTGGCCCCATTTTATGTGATCTGTTTGTTTTGTATCTCTCTATTTTTTAATCAGTCATGCAGTACCAAGTCAGATGTTTTATAGAAGGCTATTACAGAACATTACCATGGTTATCAACAAAATTTGTAAACTCATTCAGAAAAAAAGCAATTTTGACAGGATCTTCTTTCCCTAAGCCCACATTGATTGGCATTAATTAGGTTTCTACCGTTAATCCTTTATTAATCAAATTCTCCAGCAGCCATTCCAGGCCCAGTATCAATCTGACAAACCTGTAATTACCAGGGTCATCTTTTAAATACTGGAACAACATTTGCTTTTCCCAGCCTCCTGGCACTGCCCCACTGCTCCCAAACTCATTTAAAAATTCACAATAGCAGCTGGAGGAGCTGGAGCGCAGCACGCTCTTATCAGGCGCTGTAAGATTTGGCAAACTTGGGGAGCACTGGGCTGGTTGGGCTTTGCTTTGAGCTCTCCTCGGTCACAGGCTCACAGCAGTGTTGCAGAGATGCAGTTTTGGATGATTAAACCGGGATTTTGCTGAACAGAAGGTGAAGAGGAAGAGAAAAGGAAACAGAAATAAGGCAAGAAAGGAAAGGACACCCGAGGCAGAGTTGAGAGCAAACCCCAGGTTTCTTCTACTTGCCCAGGTGTCCCCAAGGGCCATGTCAAGGCGAGGAACCCCATGGCTGTGACAAAGCTTGGGGACAATCCACCCACCCCTGGTTCCCTCTCTGGGATTCCCAAACCTCACTCAAGTGGCATCAAGAGTTTCAGCTCTGCTCTCACCCAGAGCTGCTCAAGCCTTGACAGTCAGGGCCTGGAGCAAGTCATTCCATACAAATCTTCACTGGACTTTCCTGAAGCTTTAAGAAATATTTTGGAGTTGTTGGAATCATCAAAGTGCAGCTCTGGGTGGTTCTTCCATGGCAAAGAGAGGAGGTGGCACTCAGTGCCATGGGTTAGTTGATGAGGAGGTGTCGGTCATAGGTTGGACTCGATGATCTCAGAGGTCTTTTCCAACCTGGCTCATTCCGTGATTCTGTGTTTCTGTGGTAGGGCAGGGGCAATGTCACAGTAGTGACATTTTCCCTTTTCCTTGCCCAAGGCTATCCAAGATATTGGGGATACACTGGGGGTCAACACCTGTGTGTGGAAAGACTCCCAGACATGAAGCTGGACAACAATTCCATGATTTGCTGACCTTCTTCTCTTTTCTTGGAACCACAGAACACCTCCAGGGATGGGACATCCACGACGTCTCCCAGTTATTATCGTAGTGTATCTTACTCTCTATCAGTTATTATCTGAACTCATTCTTAGGGTGGTCTGGATATCCCCATTTTTGGGGCTAATTTTGGCCATCTCATTTTGTCTTCTCCCAAGCTGCACCGTTCCAGAAAGCTGGAGAATTTATTATATTTTCATCCCTAGTATGTGGTCTAGATAATTCTGCCAGCCAAGATTTTATTTTTTTTTTTCAATAAATCCTTTTTGTCTTAATGGTAGAAACTTATCACAGAATAAGATTAATATTAATCTACAGAAAAGAACAAGATAAAGATAGATTTTGCCTATTAAATTTAAGAATGACAATCAGTTAAGTGTCTCCTAAGTAAGCTAAATTGAAATGAAACACCACGAGAAGTATATATGACAGGCTATAGTGTATTAAATGGTTTCATTATCCTCTGATATAATGAATAACAAATGGATTTGGAAATTGATGCAATGTTTAGAAAAAAAGGATTCCTGTAGAATTGCAATAAAATTAGGCTGAATTTATGTCTCCGCCATTAAATTTTCACTGCCACCTCACAATGTTAGCTGTGGGTTTTAATGTCTGTTTATGTGCCTCTTTCCGGCAGAATTTGAAATTAGTTATCAGTTATCACGGAAGGAAAGCTTAGGAATAAATCCATTTTAAATTAGGAAAACTAGGTAAGATAAGGATGCAGCATTTGTAATACCAGTAGGGAAAATGTAAAGACAGAAATATGCTTATATTACTAATGAACTAATTAAATTAAGTATTAATGTAGCCAATATTCACAGAGATTGTGCTGTTTTTGTATGTTCTAAATAAGTTTTCTTGCAGCACAGCCCTGTTATAACATGAAACACTTTTAGTGTGTTATGTTATACCTGAAAGATTACCATAGATTAAACTTTGTCCAATAGATTTTACTACAGAACCAATTTAAAATTCTCTATGAAATCTAAAGATGGATTTAAAATTTATTAACAGCATCATAGAGGGACATAGGGCAGATTTTCTTTTAAAAAGTGCAATTTAACCTAAAATATTATTAGCAATAACACTGCAATCGATCACCCCTCTTATCTACTCAGATGGCTTTGGATTCTATCATTTAAGAAGCCCTGGTGAAGACAAATCCTGCTGAGCTGAGCATTGCAGCTGAGGTTTCCAAAGGACCACGCTGGAATTCGTCCCTTCAGTGCCCAACTCCTCACCAGCTGCTCCTCCTGCATTTAAAGAACTGAAGTGGCTTTGGTTCAGAGAGAAACAAATCAGGCTGGGAGAGATGAGATTGAGAGCCCGGAGAACAGAAGGCTCCAGGGAAACCTCAGAGCCCCTCCCAGGGCCTAAAGGGGCTCCAGGAGAGCTGGAGAGGGGCTGGGGACAAGGGATGGAGGGACAGGAACCAGGGAATGGCCTTAAGATGAAGGAAGGTAGTTTTAGATTGGATATTAGGAAGAAATCCTTCCCTGTGAGGGTGGGGAGGCCCTGGCACAGGGTACCCAGAGCAGCTGTGGCTGCCCCTGGATCCCTGGAAGTGCCCAAGGCCAGGGTGGATGGGGCTTGGAGCAGCCTGGGACAGTGGAAGGTGTCCCTGCCATGGCAGGGGTGGCACTGGATGGGCTTTAAGGTCCCTTCCAACCCAAACCATTTCATGATTCTAATAAACTGGAGATTCCATACTTTTAGAGGAAAACTTCAGAACCTCTCTGCTCCCTCCTGCATTTTAATACAATATGAACGATTATAAGAACTGTTAAACCCAAATAAATACTTGAAATCCACAATGTGATTTTGCAGCAATTTTAGCTCCCCTCCAATAGGCTGTTAGGCAGAAGAGGATTTTGTTGCTCTGGCTACGGTTCTAAGCACTGCCTGCTGAATGATTCCAAGGTCACAGCAACGAAAATCAAATAGAAAAACTGGGATGGGGGAAAGGCATCAAGTGGGAATAATTTTGGTTTCCTCTGCAATGAGCACAAGGGGCTGAAGAAGGCCAGTAGATAAATGCAGTTTTGGCATCATTCTCTGTTGTTTTCTCTATTGTTTTATTCTTTCCAACATGCCAACAAAAATAGTGTCAGAAATTCGGGAAATTCAGAGGTCACAACAAAAGTAACCAGCAAAAGAGATTGTGATCTGAATTATCTGGGGAAAGGCATTTGGAAGTGGAGCAGAGCTGGTGCCAGTGGCGTGGAAGAGAAAAAAAGAAGCAGCAAACAGGAAAAAAAGAAAGCTTTAACATCAAAAACCCCTCAGACACTGGGTGTAATCAAGGTGGTAGCACTGAGCAGGATCAGCAGCCTGGTCCCTGCCTGCCACCAGCTCTCCTGCTGCTGCAGCCCACGAGATTCCTGCAGCAAAGGCTGGGAGTGTCACCAGCCCCGAGTCGGAGGCAGGTGCTGTCAGGAGCTGCTTGTTTGCTGTGAAAAATGGTCAGAGCTGTACCTCGAAACTGAGTTTTCCAGCCTGCTTGGTGGAGCAGTTTAATCAATACTTCACTTTGATGTCTCTGTTACATTAGGACTAAAATGAAGTTTACAGGCAGCTCAAAAGATCTTAACTCCTGCGATCAGCTCCCAGACATCTCCTCCTTTGCTTTTCCCTGGCCAGCTGAGTGTTAATAAGCACCAGGATTGGGGAACCAGCACTAAAACATTCCTAATCCATGGCAACCCGGGAGGAACTGGAGGCTGCTCCTATTGCTGGAAACTCTATGAAAAGCTCCAAATTACTTAGGTACTTTGAAATTCTCGATTCCTTTGCTTTCCCTGTTGTCTTTGCCATCTTCTGTAAGGGCCAGCAAACCATGCTGGGGAGATAACACATTCCAGGCACACAAACACTCATTCAGTCAGTTCTTTTCCCAAACTATGCTGATAGTTCCTGGAAGAATTAAAGGACAGAATGATTGGCTGCACTGCTGGCCTATGACCAGCCCAAAGCTGTTTACCTGATGGATTAAATGCAAATCTGAGCAGCCTGGGCTGGGGGAAAGTTTCCCTGCCCCTGCCAGGGGGTGGAATGAGATGAGCTTGGACGTCCCTTCCACCACAAACCACTCCAGGATTCTGTGATTTTATGAAAACCTTTTTTAGTGTGCAGGCCAAGGGACTGATCCCAGGGTATTCCAGAGGCCAAGGAATGTGCTCCAAGGGGAAGCCTGGTGAAGCTGGGAGCAGCTCCCTGCGTGGGAGGAGATTTAAACAATTGCAGATTATTCCTCTTTCCTACTTAAAGCAAGGATGCAGGGGCTCTGGTCTTGCTGCATGTCTGTTGTTTGTGAGGACCGACCTGCAGGTGGTTTAACTGGGTTTAACTGGGAGTGTTCAGCCAAAACCACAGGGAGATGTCTACTGCTATATAAAAGGTATTAAATTAATCCACACAGCTGCTTTTTTCTGTCTTTCATGTTCATCTCCAGAAATTCTCCTCTCTGGCTTGAGCACTGGTTCTTTTGATACCTGTGTGGTCTCAGCTGAGCAGCCAAACACTCATTTTGCTAAAATCTGCCTCTGGTGAGCAAAGGGGGCTGATCTCCTGCCCACCACAGCCCATGAGCAGCGGCAAGGGAGTCTCAAAGAGCATCTGCAGTGTCGAGCCTTGTCTGGGGAGTGGAAAGATTTCAACAGAGCACCGAGAGAGATATCATCCATTATTTAGGAGAATGGTGCTGGAAAAAAATACAGTCTTATCAGAAATTAATAAAAGGCATTATTGCACGTTTCTTTCCTTATCTTGTTCCAAATAAGCTTTTGACATAATTCTTCCTTTTTATGCTTCAAGTTATGCAGATTTTTAAAGATACTACTCCTAATCCCTGTTCCATTTCCTAGCTGGTGTTTCTGATGGCAATCACATGTACGAGCCTCTCTTGTGTGACTTGCATTTGACTTAGACTATGAGTTTAAGGAGTGAATTTTGCAGATTCACTGCTCTGAAGCAAATTTGATTGATGGCAAAGCAAATTTGATCCATGGCAATCACCTAAACAGATACAAATCATTTAAACAGATCAGCAAACTTCCCTTTAAAGACAACAGTGTAGGGTACATTTATAGCATTCTTGTTCAGTATTTTGGAGAGCAGAGTTCAGGCTTGGGAAACTCAACCACACAGGATGCAAGGCCAAGGCTGGAACTGTCCTAAAAGACCCAAGTGGCCTTAAAAGTGAAAGAGCAGGGCTGAAAGATGTCACTCTGGGAGATGTCACCACTCAAATGCCATCAGGAGACCCTCTCGAGCTCAGAGCCCCTTCTCACACAGTGCAGATTGAGAAGAGAGATGCCTCTTTCCCCACATGGAAATTTCAGGGATTTCAGGTGCCTTAAACCCCTGGAAGGCATTTTCGGAGATCACAGAGTCTGGGAAACTGCGTTCTCGATTTTGTTATTCATTAAGTGCCTGCAGCTCTTTAGTATTCCACAGAATCCTCCTCCTTCCGAGAGCCAGGGAAAGACATGACAGAGCAAAGGGCAGCACAGACAACATTGAGAAGCCAGAAAAGTAGGGGAAACAGGGAAAGATTGTTTCATCCTTTTCTTACAGCCACTTATTTCTCTGCTGCAAGGCAGCATGAGGGCTGAGCTGCTTCACTTTGCATTTTACACTGGAATTACACAAGTTTTTCTCCATTTCTTGCCCAAGGGGAATGGCCCGGTACAGTTCTAACCTGTGGGTATTCAACTGGGACCATTAAACCAACCGAGCCCTGGAAAGGGAAATAAAGAGGGGTAATATTCAACTTTCAATTATAATGTGTCATCTGCTACTTCAGATCATTTATCTGGGAGGGAAAGGGCTGTAGACAATCTGCAGCTCTTTGGGGATGCTCATGAAGATCATACTCGAGTGTCACAGGATACTTACAAGGACTTTCTCCTTTTCAATTGCTCCTGGTAGGTGTTTTCTTGCTCTATAAAGCTGAGCTTTGGTGCCCAACTCTTTTCCTACCTTTTGTCTGTGGAATTTGTTAATAGCAGTGAGTGGGCTGCTGACATCCCCAGGAGTCACCCACATGCTCAGAGCCCTTTTAAGATGCAGCGAGACTGGTGAAGAAAGACTGCTGTGTGCCTCAAGTGGCAATTTGGGATTCAGGGAACCCAGATTAGACTCTCCTCAGTAGCTTCCCTAAAGACCCTTGGGGAATGCCCCTTTCCCCTGGGTTTCAATCCCTGTCCAGAAAGGATAGGTCCCTTTTCTTCTCCCTGAGCTGTGATAGCTTTCAAACACTCTAACAGATAAGAAATTAATATATTAGCTTGTAACAGAGCATTATTCTATTTATCTTTCTAGAAGTACCATCGTTCTCTTCCTGTAAAAAAAAAAAAATCTGTCTGTAAAATGAATTAATTGAGTATAAATGTGGCAGTAGCATCCCTGAATCCAATACTGCTGGGGGTCATCCCCCTGAAACCCTTCAAGGGAACTCCTCTCTTGGCTGGCCAGAGAGCAGAGTGCAGTCACAGCCTGGCACATCCTGCCCCATCAGCACTTCAGCCTCAGCCACCAAAGTGCTAAATCAGCTCTGTTTGCAGCCCAGGAATTTGCATGAGGAAATTCATGCTTCCATGCAAGCTGCTCCAAAAAGGAAAGCAAGAGTGGCAGGGTGGGCCAGAGAGACAAGGCAGCAGCACTTAAAAAAGACTGCTTGTGATTAATATATTCCATTTCACTGGGAGGATTACTATTCATGAATGTGTCTGGCAAACACGATGTGACAGGCCTAAGGAAGCATCCAGACAAGTTCACCTATTCTTAGCTCAGTGTACAGCAAACTTCTGTTTGGAGGCGAGGACTCGTTTTCCAGATCACATCTGAACATTTTTAGGATAATTGAGACAGCTGTTGGTGAAAAAACTGCTGTAGCTTGAAAATCACTTGGATGTTCATGCTGTCAGTAAACTGCTCTTCTTGGGCCCTTGTGAAGGAGAAAGGACAGGCCACCTCACTTCTTACCCCAGCATGAGTTCAGGAGTACTGGGGAGAAGTTTTTTGGTATTGCCAAGTTAAGAGACCACTTTTATGGTGAAGGAATGAGGAAAGGGTTCAATGTTTCAGTTCCTTTCTCACTATGACATTGAAGACAAGACCTCAAGTCTTTATGTGATTATAGAGTCAAGTATTTTTTGCTCCTTCCCCATCATATGATCACTGCTATGAACATCCATATTTATGAACCTTTCAAGTGAATCCAAGTTGTGAGCAACCTTTTTTTCTTACTCAGAAGGGTGGAGATATCAAACCAGCCCCTTTCTCAAGATCAACATACAGAAATAAGAAAGCAGAGCCAACCTGCAGCCACTACACCTGTGTCTTCTCCAGGTTCTGGCAAATGAGGGTATTTCAAAGTGGCTCAGCCTTGAACACACGAAAAGCTTTCCTGAACATCCTTTCAGTGTGGATGGAGCCTGCACAGCAGCACTTCTGCAAGGTGGATGGTCCAAGGTTCTGTGCCTAAGCCCTGAGCATGACATCTGAATTAGCAAGAGAATCAGAGAATGGCAAGTCACAACTGCTGATTGAAAAAATTATTCAAAATGTTTGAGCAAGCTCTCCTGTGACATGCAGCCACAGCAAGTTGAATACTGCAGTCTAGAGTTGGTTCTGGGACAGAGGAGAGACTTTATATTTCCTAGTAGGATGATATCCAGGTCTCATAAGATTTTGTTTCCAAAACAAAATATCAAGTTTTGATCTATTTAGGGTGACAGATCCTCCTCTTTGGCCAGTTGTCCATCAGTTAAATAAACCTTCAAATGACCTTGTGCTGTACCTTTCACACCTATGGGATCAACACAAGGCAGAACGAATCCCTTTGATTCTGCTGTGCCTGTGACACTCCAGGGATCTCTGCCACAAACTCCACCAGGGCAAACAGGAAATTCCCTTTAGGAATTACCTGGGAGATCCAGACCCTAAACCTGCTCACGATGAAACAGCATCGTGCAAAGTTCATGAACACTCAGCTCGTGTTTCTGTATCCACAATGACTGACAAAATTCACAGGTGGCTCCTTGTCTGTCAAGGCCCACTGCTGCCATCTGAAGAGTTTTTTTAATAATAAAATTGCTATTGATTAATTGACATTTTCCTTTGCTGTCAGAATATACTCAAGCTGAGTTTTGTACCAAAATCCCTCCTGAAATGTGTGCAGGGGTGTATTCCCTGCTTCCAAACTGAAAATCAGGTTACTGCCTTGAGAACTAGCTGGAGTTCTGATGGATGTTTGTTTGGCACCATGTTCATAGTGCTATGCCCAAGCGCATAGAATTAAAATAATAATTTCTACTTGATTTCATGCTTCTCTGGCTTAATGGTCTCGGATGGTTTTTAGCAGATCCATTATACATACTTAAATATGGAAAAAAATCTACTGCATGGAAAAAAAAGAAGTATAAACTGGTGACCAAATTTACTCCAAAAAATTTGGAAAGAAAATTGCAAATATGAATTTTCTAGGATTTTCCATTGTGCCTTTTCTGGATAATATGACACCTCATATTTGTATTTGTAATAACCAGTGGTGTACCCAAACCAATTTTCTTCTTGTATCTACAAAACCCTGGCAACTCCTGTTTTTCCTCTAAGTGCACTTGCATGTAATTAGCGAATTGCTCAAGGCGTGATTAAAATGTCATTTTGTGGATCTGTGCTATCTTCAGTTCCTTCCCAAAGCCACTCACTACCTGCCCAGCGTAGCCTCACGCCAGTCAAAGATCCTGTCACCAAATCGAGGGTAATTATTTGCCTCTGCAGCTCGACACATCCAGTGCTTTCCTCCTGGTGAGGACCCAGAGTGGCAGAGACACCAAAGGGCTGCTGGAACTTCCAGGCAATACAGGGATTGGCACTGCCTTGGAAAAGCATCCCTTAGGGCAGTGCCACGGAGCGTGGACAGGCTGAGTGCCCTGGGGCTGTGCAGGGCCTCAGGAGGGATTTCCTGGGAAGAGAAGGGAGATAATGGAGATGGCAGCGTGTGAACATTCCCACCCCTGAGCTGCTCAGCACCGTGTGCTGCTCACCCCCATCCCCTTCAGCCTCCAGGCAGCGCCTGCAAGGATTTGCTGTTTCATTCCGCTCAGCTTTAAAAGAGTGCGGTCAAAGAGCAACTGGGAGTTGCCAAAGGGAAGTGCTGCAACGAGCCTGGCAATGAATGGGCTTTTGGTGGGAATTTATTATATTTTGTCCTGGGAAGGTTCAAGTGTTTGTGATCTCCCCACCAGTCCTGCTGTCCTCAGCTGTTGTCACCTTCTAAAGAGATGGCTTGGTTTGGTTTTGGTTTAAAAACAATTTATTAGCTTCTCTCCGTTCTCACAAACCCCGAGTTATTTTTATCTTATTCTGCCTCAGGGGGATAAATTGATATTGCTTAACTTTGCAAGGCTTGTTTATGCCTCATTTTCCTACAGGATCTCACACCAGGAGAGCAGATACCCTCTGGTTATAGCTCTGTGAAAACACGGCTCAGCTCCTCTCTGCTGTGTGAACACACGCATTCCATATGGAAAATATTCCCCAGCCTCTGTCCTTTCCCAGCTTCCTCACCAGCATTGCTCCTTCCGTGTCCTTCCAAATTTGGGCTGAATTCCAGCAAGATTGGTGGGTATTAGCTGCTAGAAATAAATCATGGAAGGAAATCTAAGGTTTACCCCAGCACCTGTTAGTGCAGCTTGGCCTGTCCAGCTTTTTTCATAATCCCACTTTTTCCCCCAGTAGAAAGCAAGCCAGAACATGAGAATTTGTCTGGAATTTTATACCACTGCTATGTTGCAGGCAGGGTAATCTTACAATTCTGTCTTCGTTGTCTCAATACAAATTTTGCTTTAAATGATTAAATAAAGCTTAGCGAGGACATACGATTTTCAGGATTTCTGTCTATGAGTGGTTTTCATGGACGTGAAATAGATTTGGACCTGTCCCTGAAAAAACGGAATTCTCTAGGGAGCTGTGAATTTTGTATATTTAATTATTACAGAAGCATTTTTGTTTGATATTGTTCTGGCAAATCTATATTTTATAAGACCTCCGATGATTTATAATAATAAATGTTTTTTCAGCACCAGCTGGTCTCAGATCATTATCTTATCAAACACTATTTATTTATCCCACCACATTTTTAACCCTTGTGTGCTTTGTTGTCTTTCTCTAGTCCCAATATTTTATCTGGAAAGCAGTCAAGCTCCCTTTGGAAATAATTCATAGCACATTAAGGTCACATGTTTTTGGAGCAGATTTTGGGTAGTGCTTGTGCATTGAAGCTCCACCACCTGCAGAATTTGTGATATCCTCTCTCTCCATGGATGCTGGCTGCTCTCAGAGACAAGTGAGGGACACTCTGACCTTCCCACACAGTTGTTACCCTGCGAAAAAAGAGATTTATTGCATTGGCAGCAGGCTGGAGGCTCCAGAGTGATGTCAGTGGGAGTCCTGCTCCTGGCACCATCAGGGAAGAGGAAACATTAACAGAACCTTAATGTCATCTTCCTTTGAAGTTTCTGACAGGTTTTACATCCAACACTCCCATGGAGACAGGTCTGAGGTGAAACAGGGATGGAAATAATCCCCACGGCAGGAACTCAGCTAAAAGCTGTTGGTTGAGATGCACAAAATGGATGCCAGCTCTGCTCTGCTTTCCCTCCTCTGGAAGCAGCTCCTGGGTGGGATCCTGGGATCCACCGTGCCCTAAGTGGGATGCAGTGGTCACACAGTGCTGAGTGACCCCCAGCCTGCTGCCACTGGCACCACCTACACCTGCAGAAGGAAACGCTGCAGAATAAATCACAGCTTCACTCCTGCCTTCTGGGGGATGTTGTCTGTGGCCCCTGGCTGGAGGGGACCTTCTGCCATCCATAACAAATCATGGAATCACAGAACAGTTCAGGATGGAAGGGACCTAAAAGCTCATCCAGTGCCACCCCTGCCATGGGCAGGGACACCTTCCACTGTCCCAGGCTGCTCCAAGCCCCATCCAACCTGGCCTTGGACACTGCCAGGGATCCAGGGACAGCCACAGCTTCTCTGGGCACCCTGTGCCAGGGCCTCCCCACCCTCACAGGGAGGAATTTCTTCCCAATATCCCATCTAACCCTGCCCTCTTCAGTTTAAAGCATCTGCCCCCACTTCATGCACTCCACGCCCTCATCAGAAGACCCTCTATAGCCCCTGCAGATCCTGAAAGGCTGCAATAAATTCTCCCTGGAGCCTTCTGTTCCCCAGGCCAAACATCCTCAGCCTTCCCCGACAGGAGACGAGATCTGAGTGTTCTCCTGACCAGAGCAGAACCAGGAGGGAGAAAGGAGAAATGAAGCCATCGTTCAGCTGCCTGCCCAGGGTTAATCATGGGAATAGAGGAGATTTAAGTTCAAATCCATCCTCCTTATTTGAAGCAGAGAATTGAACTTGACACCTCTCCTCATCCCAAATCGGAGTGCATTAACCATGAGACCAGAGAGTCAATCCCTCAGTTTTCCTCTACCTTCACCTCGAGCACAATTGAAGTTGACATTATTTAAACACAGAAGTAACTTCAAGGAAGTACAAAGGAGATTGGGTGCATCCAGGTGCTGGAGTGGCTGTGGGATTTTCTGTAGCAGCAGCAGGAAGGGCACCAAACCTGAGCTCAGATAAAACAGAAAATAGAAGATGCATAAAGCTGAGAAAATGTCACAAAGTGTGGGTGTAACTCAACATCTATTCAATGTGAGCTGTATTTTCACTGACATTACACAGCTTGAACCGAATGGATATTCAATTTGGACATTTTTTTCATCAATTCTTCATATTTTTAACTAGGAAAAAAAATGGCAACATGAATTAAAGATAATAGACGGGTTGGTACAACAACTATTGAACAAAAAGCAAAAGAAATATTCCTATTGAATAAATAACAGGCAAGGCATGACCTTCATCACAAGACTTTTGACCTGCTTTGTAATTTGCTGGATACATATTGCTTTCCAAAAATAGTTTAAAATAGGGTCATTTGAAGATCCACCTGTTTTGAGAAGGTGTAAGTTAGTATGCCAAAAATTGCAGCCTCACATGACATTCAGTTCCCTGGGAGGCTCATAGTCAAACAAATCAGAAAATCATTGAACTTAATTTCTTCTGGTCAGAGGTCATCAAATTTATAGAGCGAGAGCACAATAATTCAAGAGGGAATGAATTCCAAAATGCAAATCTCAGATGGGAGGCAGAGGACATTTTATTTTCCCCTTGCTGTTACAGTTTTGGGGTTTAAGCCTGGCTTCACCCCTCCATCCTTCAGCACATCTGTGTGTTTTATCATGAGAAACCCACACAAGTGGGCTCCCAGCTCTGGCTCCCACCTTTCTCACCCAGGTGCACACACCCTGCTCAGAGCTGCACTAATTCACACCATGACGAGGGCAGACAGCAGCTCCTGCCAGCTGAAATGTCTGCACATGGATTTTCAGAGAGGCTTCTTATGTCTGTGATCTCAGTTAGAGCAAGTTCACTGGCTCTTGGGCTGCCCCTCAGATGGATGGAGCTCCAGAGTAGGTTCCTCTCAGCAGGAGAAATGCCATTTGCCACAAACATCGAAGCGTGCTCAGTTATTTTCTGAGTGACTGCTTGGGCTCCTCTCTTTCCTTTCATGTCACTCAGTCACAACCCTCACCCAGGAGCACAACCAGGCTATGGCAGCTGAGGCAGCAAGAACCTCAGCTGATGGCATCCTGCTGCCCTGGCTTTTCTTGCCAGGTCTTGTTTTCTTCTCCAAGCTCTGCCGGCTCCTTTCTCCAGCTCCGAGTGCTTCCTGCTACCCAGATCCCCACTGAGCCATTTCCCAGATACACTGTGCAGGTTCCTCTGACAACTCAACAACCCTTGGGAAGCCTCAGTTACCGGTTTTGTACCACAAGCAGTCCCCAAATCCAATTTATGATGAGACTATTTTGACTCACAACACCTTGATTGGGTGTATGGCAGAGCTAAAGTGCTTAGGTGAAGACTCCGAGTGTGCACAGCATTGCTGGTGTTGGAAGAGCCTTCCTGTTTCACCGAGTGCTTTACAAATGCACTGTGACAGTTTTCCCTTTAAGGTTTTCAGAAGCTAAAAGTAGGGGAAAAGTCTAAAAAGGCAGAGAATCCAAGTCTCAAAGTAGAGAGTTGTGTAGCGCTTTTAAATGCATCCTCTGGGAATTGCTGTTCATCCTTTTTCTATAAAACCCCCAGACTTAGAGATTGATTCTCATATTGGTTATTTTATTGTTCTTTTATAGAACAGCCAAAAGTATTCTGGGTTTTTTGCATTTTTTGGTGAGCACAGGAGCTCCATTCCCTTCTCACCAGCACTTCCTTTAAATGAAGAAAAACTTTGAAGCTGATTAATGATATTTATAGTTGCTGGTTTTAATTTTTTTAATAAGGGGTGGAGCAGGGGAAAAAAAGCAAGTGACCAATCAGATAATAAAGATATGTTTATGTAGAGCTTAATTTCACTGAGCCTGAGGAGCCATAAACAGAAGAATACACAGCAAGTATGGTGAGACATCTCTCGGTCTGCAGCCACACTGAGATGGTCCTTTGAGAAACCCCACCCAGAAATGGTTTTGTATGGCCTGAAGAAAGATTAAAAGAAGGAAAGAAAGAAAGAACTGAGATACGATGAGGAGTGTTGGGGTTTTTGTTATGGCTGGAAGGGCAGCTGCGAGGGGAAGGTGTTTCAGGGGGGTTGGTAAGAGAAATGAGTAAAACATGGAGAGTTTGAAGCAATAGAGAGAAGAGGCAAAGGTGACTTGAAAATCAAGAATTCAAGTGACATGAGAAAAAAAATAAATGACTCAGTAGCAGGGGAGATTTGGAAAGGAAGGTTAAGATATTACTGTTCTGGTTGTGTTTATAATAATGAAGTGATCTAAGAAGAGCAGATCAAAAGCTTCAGTTTGAAGTGAATTAACTTCTGCAATATCTTCCACTTTTCTATTTAAAAGCATTTTCATTATTCCTTTGAAGATGAACTGAATTTAGAATTATTACAGGAAGGACCAGCTTTTGTAAGTCAGAAGAAACAAAGAGGAATTGTGACCTGTGAAATGCAGCAGATGTGTAAAGTTAGGACGTGTAAAGTTAGGAAGTGCAAACTTCTCTATAACACAGAGAAGTATTTCTGTTCCAGCATTCCCCCTGCTCAGGCAACTCAGGTTTATGCACTGGATCTTGTGAAATGTGTCTTCAGAAAATTCTGCTGTCCTGGAAGACTGACACACGGAGGAGACAATGCCCTCAGCAATCCACACGGTGCCACCACATTCCATTTTCTCTAATATCTTATGATTCACACCTGCAAGTGAAATAACAGCAAACCAGAGCTGGCTTTTAAAGCATTATCCACTGGAAAGTGTTGGTGTCTTGTGTACTTACAGTCATATGCACAAAAACAGAGCTTGAGTCATCAGCTCCTGATGTAACAGGGCCAGACAGTGACAGGGGACCTGGAACAGTGATTTGGATGGAAAAAGATTGGGAATAGAACTTCACTGTCCGTGCAGCTTGCAGGGAGTTAGTCTGAGCCAAATGTCACTGAAAGAAAAGGAGAAACTCCCCAGACTTGGGAAAGAAACACTTAAAGCAAGCTCAGGGTAATAACTCAATGCTCTGGGGTGTCCTTGAGAAGGAACTCTCAGATCAAACACCTGCTTCTCTCTGGCACACCCAGGTACATTGGAGTCACAACTACTCCACTTGGAATTTGCAAGGAAGCACCAGATCATCCACAGGTGAGACAAGGAAAAAGACACAGGGCAAGTTATTTTATAAAACCTCAATGAAAAGTCTCAGCTGAATTAAGAAATAAACATTTTTAAAGACCCAGCCAAGTGTCCTGATCACTGTTTTTCACTTTGTATCTGCTGTCCACCCAGATGTCCCTACACAGCCAACTTCCCCTGGCAAATCACACAACCTAAAACCCTTCTTGAAGTATCCAGCCTCTTCAGCCCAGCCATAAATCAGATTTAGGCACAGATGGGAGCTTTCTGCTGGTGGCTGAGTGCCCCTAAAGCCAGTGGAGTCTCAGGATATGCCACAGAGGGGATGCAAACCTCAGGGTATCGACATCTCCTGGCAACACAAAAATCAAATAGGGGAAAATTGAGAATTTACTGTGTCCTGCAGACCAAATCTATCAGCAGGGAGGCTGAGCCTGGCTGTCATTGCTGCCTGGGCCACAGGAAGCAGGAGGGATCTGCCTGGATCCCTCTTGCTGTTCCACATCTGAGACATGAAGTGAAATAGAGCTCTGTGGTAGCTCTTTGAGAGGGTGAAGCATCAGTCATGCTGCTCCCTGAGAGCACTGCACTTCCAAAAGCCTTTTGGAGTAGTTACCAGTCCTTTGAAGGACTGTGAATGCACTTGACTGCTTTGAGCAGAGATATCAGCACATAGAATAACACCTTTAAATAAGGTATAACCTTCACAATCAGAGCCAACACAAATGTCAAAACATTTCAGAAAATAATTAATCTGAACAGTTTGCTCGAGTTGCTGAGAGGAGAAGATGGATTTTGGTACAAATTGACTCACCTGGTTTTTTCCCTTCTGGCAAGTCCACGTTTTGCTTCTCTCTAACATTGTCTTTGCTTTTTCAAGAGCATATCAGATTTGATTTGAAAGTAGAGCAAACAATATATTTTTTTAAAAGTCTTCATGTATATTTTATCCTAAAGCGATCTGTATCATTATTGATTGTTCCTGCAATAAGAAAGTTAATAGGATGAATTGCAAGTAGTTGCCATAGAAACCACCATTGGTCTCTTTCTCTTGGAGAGGAAGCACACAATTAATTTGTCTTTTAACCTACTTTATTGCTGCAAAGTCCATACAAATGCAGCAGCACAGGTCCAGATTCATTATACACTTCTGTGTCATTGTCCCCTTAAATCACCTTTTCAGATACACTTTTCAAAGTGTTTATTGGAAAGAAAGTTTTCATTCCATGTATTTTCCTGCTGTCTAATTTGCCTGGGATGAAAGCAGAGATGGTCAGGGAATGAGGATTCATTCTTTTCCCACCATTCATCCCACACTTCACTCCCATGCCCTGCCCTCTCCCTTGCCTGCAAAACACTTTGGATCAGCCCATCCCCGTGGCAAAACCCACCAGCTCTGAAGCCAACACACCTTTCTAGGCTGGACTGGAGGTGGTTTGCACTTTCTGACTGAAAGGATTTTATTTTGGTGTTTTTATCACATCCTTCTGGCATTATTAATGCGGGTTTGGGATGGTTTTGCCTGAGTAAGGACTTTGGGATTTGGCACAAATTAAACCCACCCCATTCCAGGTCAGTTGGAGGAAAAGATCTGTTATCTTCTGCTGGAGTTTTCTGGGGGCTGGTGTCCCAAGACAGACATCGAACAACAGAAAAACAATGCAGAAAAGTGCTTCTGATTTGGTTTGCACTCCTTTCACACCAGAGAAACTCAGTGTAACTTCATGTAACTTCTACTTCCCACTTCTATGTAACTTCTGTAAATCAGAACAGTGAACACTTTGGTATTTCCCTTTATTTGAAAGGAACCAGGTTTTATAGGGAAACCTTGTCCTGTAAGGTTTCCTAGTTGCACGTGGATAGTTAGTGTTTCACTTTGGCTGATAAGGGATGCAGAGCAGCATGATTCAAAAGAGGTGCATAATAATAATCTTAATAATAATCGTAGTAATAATAATAATAATCTTCAATGTGTGCAATTTAAAATTTTTTTAAATGCTAAAAATATCCAGAAATAAATCCATAAAATAATACTGAAAGCACCCATATGTATTAAGCTATAGTCTGTGCAAGTATTTAACATAAAGGAAGCCCTCTCCTTTCCCTCCACTGGACCCAGAGCTGTTGATGACCACAGGCCCATGGCCAAAGTGATCTGGAGAAAACATGGAATGATCAGTGACCCACACAGCTGGCTTTGCAAAGCAGAGCACTCCGGGGTGGAGAAGGACACACAGACTGGGAACCATGGAGTCCCACAGATTTGCAAGGGGGTCATTTGCACCCTCAGCCTCCTCACCAAGAGGAGAAAACCCCACGACATTCCGGGAAATGAAGGATGTCTGCAGTGAATGAGGAATAGAGGTGTGGCTATCCCAAAACATTTCACTCATAGTCCTCTATGAAACACCAAAAAGAGCTTTGGATTGGGAACCAACAAGGAGAAAATAGAGTTTCCCTATGAATAGTTCTTCCCTACCTCCTTATGGAGCCTGAGGGAATTATTCCCAACTAAAACCCCACCATAAGCTCAGGCCTGAGCTGACAAGGACACATTGCAGCTTTACTCCCTAAAATGGGAGCTCAGTCCCCAGGCAGATCTGCCACAGAGCTTTTTGGGAGCCCATCCACCACATCTGCATGCAAAGGGACAGGAATGGTGAAGGAAGAGGAGAACAGAGGCCCCACAGCCCCTGAGATGCACCAGAGAGGAGGGGTTGAAGAGGCTGAGGGCATCAAGAGGGAAAAGGTGAATAACAAATAACACAGAGGTCAGAGAGTGGGATCCTCACAGGCACAGCTGCAAGAGGGAGATTTTAACCAAATTCCTGTCAGAGGAGAGAGCAGAGGTAAATCCTTGTAGACAGGTCATTCATTTTTACCACCTCCTACAACTTCAACTCTCAATTTAAACCTTTATTAGATCCTGCCTGGACATCAGAACTTGCTGAAACATGGCACAAAAGGTGGGGTCTTTTTTATGTTTTTATAGTTTATTTTTGGATCCGCTGATAGAATTGTTTGTTATAAGCATGAAAAGTGAGATCATGCTTTCCTTCTCATTAAAGTGCTGTAGCCAGAGCAGGGGGAACATATGAGGTGAACGTCTCTTTAGAAAACCAACCCAAAAGAAAACAACTTGAAACAAACAACTGAGGATTTAAAAACCTTAACAAATGAATTGGAGCTCACAAATTAAAAAAAAAAATCTGAAGATTAGTACATGAAAGAACAATTAAGGTAATTCAAATAGTAACACAAAAGTGAGATTTCATTTAAAAAAAAAGGTGTGGGGTTTTTTTTCTTTCCTTTCTTATGAGCCTGAAGTGAACTTTTGTTTTGCTTTTTAAGAGAAAGCAGTGGCTGATCTATTCATGTTTGTTGACAAAAGCACTTCAACAGCTCAAGGAGGAAGAAAGGTTTGATGGAAAAGAGGTGTCAGTCACTTCCCACAGTAACAGTAGTACCTGTGAGGGGGAAAGACAATAGAAAAACACTTTCTATCAGGACTTACCTCCTGAGAGGCAATAAAACAACCACCCCAGACCCAATTCTCCACAGAAAACTGATTTTTGAGCTAATGATTCTCCTCATTTCGGTCCTTAAAGGTCAGCCTTTGTACAGGTGGAAGAGATGAGAACCACAGCCAGGACAGGCTGTCCCAGACTTGCAAAACCCCAGCCTCCCATTTTCATGTCTCAGCTAAACCTGGCTCAGTGTATCTGTGTCAGTCGTGCCTTTAATCTCAGGTTTAATTTCGGAATTCTCATCAGCAGGATTAGATCTCAGTGTCTGCTGCCATCACCTTGTAAACACAGGCATCCAGCAAGGATAAAGTGAATTAAGAGAGAAGATTCCCAACCTTTTATGGCTTTGTGTTGTCAATGCCCCAGTAGCCTGCAGCCCTCATTCAGCTCAGTTTTCAGCCACCCAAAGAATGCAGACACCTTGCCACAAGACAGCAATTTTATTTCCTTTTCTGTGCCTAATTATTTTTCAGAGGACAGAGAAAACAGGGTTTTTTCCCCTCAGGACTCTGATGCACCTGGAGAGAGCACAGCCTGTGTGTTTGGGAAGAGGGATGTGAGGAATGCATGAGATGGCATCCAAAACCAGTACCAGGTTCTTCAGAGCTTGAAAATCATCCCATCCCATCCCATCCCATCCCATCCCATCCCATCCC
>VZRV01004145.1:750773-833449 GCA_013398115.1 Falcunculus frontatus
ATCCCATCCCATCCCACCCCACCCCAGTCTCCCTCAGCCTTGTTCCAGAGCTCAGCTGTAGCAGCCTGGTAACTCCAACACCTCTAAAGTGGGGACACCCCAAAGCTAAAGGCAAACCCCTGCCCCCTCTCCAAGCTGTGCTTAGCACTGGGGTAGATCTCCCTCCACACCCCATCCTTTATTCCTGCTTTCTTTCCCTCCATCCTTAAATTCTTCACCCGGTTGAAACAGCAAATCCTGCTTTCTGCTGCTAACAGCCATGCCCAGTTTTTGCATCGTTTTTAACATCCCCCCAATTCCTCCAGCCTACAGGAACACGAATTTCCACAAGAGGAATCAGGGCTTTGTATTGTCACCACTATTTCTGCATTTAGGCCATAAATGCTGCAATCAAATATGTAGATTATCACTGCGTGTTCAATCCATGGCTGCATTTTAGCTGCTCCAGATCTTTCAGTTAGGAACTTTCTGTGTGTTATCAAAGAAGCTTCCAAATTAGAAAAAGAAAGAAAAAAATAAAAATCCTTGCTCCAGCGCTTTTTAATTATGAGGATATTTATTCAGATTTCCCCTCATGTTTCTTTTGTGTACCCCAGGCAGGTTATTTTATGAATACCAAGGGACTGGTTCTATTTTTCGCTTGCCCCAGTGGGTTGTGATGTCAGTGGAGTTATTTTGAATAACCCTATTATAAAATAGGTCAGGATCAGGTACTTTTAGTGGATGAAGAGTGTGGTTATTACCCCGTATTAAAATTTCCCGTTGAGCTTTATAAACTTTCTCAATGCATCAGCAGAACTTTTGATGAAAGCTCTGAAAACCAAAGCTGTAGTCATTCTTCTTCTTATTATTATTTATATATTCGATGTTTTGTTGTTATCCATTGCCCTGGAAGTCTCATTTCATGGTCTGGTTTGAAGGGTGGTGGGCAGTTGTATGGTTTGGTTGCTTTGCTGGACTCTCCCAACATCTCCTCCACTGGAATTCTCCACCATTAACTTAATTATAACAAAGAAATCATGTGTATTACCATAGTGCTACCTGAGCATAGACCTGGCTGTGCTAGGCACTGGAAAACTGAAAAAGAGGACTGAAACACAGCAATGAGCCAAGGAAAGTTGGCCCAAGAGCCTCAGGATGAATGAAATGGACAGCCTCAGGGCTGGGATGGGGAGGGACACGCAGAGGGAGCAATGAGATCCTGCAGGAAGCCCATTATTCCCATTTTGTTTCTATTTCAGTGGGTGGCAGGACCTGTCTCCAGCAGGGTTTAACCACCCACAAAGCCAAACCAAAAAGGAAGGGAGGGCTGCTGCAAGCACTCAGCCAGTTTAGGTGAAAAAATACTCAACCTAAAAGCTGCACAGGGTTTTGTATAGGACCAATCTGATGGATAACTCATGCCCCAAGGGCAGCAGCATTGTCTGAAATTGTTTCCTGCTCCTGCTGCCCCCCAGCAACTCTGGCACCCTTCACCATTTCCCTTTGCTTTCTCATCATCCAGTTTAGTAGTTTCTTTTCCCATCCTTTTAAAGGTGTCCCAGGCTGCAGGATGTTGCTGGGCAATAAACATTCAATTTTTGACCCAGACAGCATTTCCCATCCAAATTCCACACCTGGGGCCAGAGCTGTGGGCACAGAAGCCCCCATTTGGCAGCTTTAGGGCTCCAGAATGGGCAGGGAGAGGCTTTGACCAGGAGAGAGGGAAGGCAGCAGCACATGCTGGACCTCTCTGTGCCTCAGACATGGGAGATACAGGGAATCCTGGAATGGTTTGGGCTGGGAGGGACCTCAGGGGAGGCACAAGGGACACAGAGCCTTCTCTCACCCCACAGGTTTTGGAGGAGCTGTGGGTCTGGCTCAGTGTGTCTCATTAGTAGGAGAAGAAACATCTCACTTGCTCATCTCCATGGCAAATTTCTTAAACAAAGGCTAGTAATTAACCCCAGGAGATTGTCCCTTTTCCCAACTTCTCCTGGAGGGCACTGGGAGCTGCTTGATTGCCAAATCAAGCCTGGATACCTGGAATTATGAGCAGAGCATGTGCAGGAACACGGCAAATAGAGCTTTTTTAAGACCTTGTATTTCTTGCAGCAGGGATGACAAAGCTGTGTGTTCCCATTAAGGAAGAGGTGGAGTACTGGAAGCCTCACTGGAAGTGTGGTGCCTGTGCTGACACACGTTTGGAATCATTATCTGGCTAATGACATTAATGAATTTGTCCAGCCTGCTGCAGCAGTTTGGTTCCATCATCGTTCTGTTCTTTGGGAAAATGTTAAAAGCATAAGCTGAGGGGGAAAAAAAAAATCAAACTGATTTCCCAGCCAGAGAAAACTATTGCATCTAAATTGTACATTAACTGGGCTGTGTTCCACACAAAGGAACATGAACTTCTGCTGCACCATTTTTTTTCATATTCAAGATAATTATGTATTTGTCCTTGCCTTACCTTGTTCCTTTTTTGCAGCTCTAGTTACTTTTTTCTAATAAGAACTCATTTAAATGCTCAGATTAATAAAAGGACTGGTCAATGTGATAGGTTATTGGAACAAAATCATGTGCTAAATCCTCCTCTGCTGTTAACTGATTCCACTCCAACTGATGTGCAGCAGCTGAGGGTTCAGCCCCACAGCCTTTCTGAATGAAAAAATACATCTATATCTCATTGGTGTGTCCTCTCTGGATGGTTTTTAATGTTGATCATTGAGTGGGAAGGGGGAGCAGGGGTGTGGGGGGTCCCAAGGGCATTCAGAGCCCTTGATGGACCTGACCAGCCCCACCTGGGGCTCCCACTGGGGTCTCTGTTTAGGCTCAGCCCTGGGTTCTTAATCTGGTTTGAATTCTGATGAGGGAGAGATGATCCCTGCCTTGGCTGTGACCCTAATTCAGCTGGATGGGCTTCTCTAACTGCACCTTGGACCTGCTTTGTCACCTCAGGTTTGGTGGTCCCAGCTCTCGGCTGCCCCTGGACCTGCCCTCTGTGCTCAGGTACTGTGGGGTTGGCTCTGGTGGGAAAGCTCCAGCCTAGGCTGGGCTCCCTGGCAGAAATTCCCCTCACCAGCGCATTGGGAAGAACCCAGAGGCTCCTTGGGGGTGCTGCTGAGGGGATTTTCCAGTCCAAATGCTTCTGTGTTGTGGAGGAACCCTATATGGACGGGCTCTGAATTGTTTTTTAATTTTATTGTACTTATATCTTAAATGATGTATAGGAAACCATGTGAGTGTCAGTACTTATTGCTCCTGTTTTTTCACTAGAACTCCCCAGGTTTTAGAGACATTGAAATACCTGTGGGTTGTTCAGATGGTGACTCTACACCACTCTAAAAGGCTTTTGCCCTTGTCAGAGAGCACTTGACAGCAGTTTTCCTTGGCATCCCCTCTTTCTACCTGGGACTGACTGCACCAGGTGGCATCTCCTGTGCTCCTCTTCCTGCATCCCTTGTGGGAGTGTGGCCTCCTTCCAGGGGTGCTGTGTGTCAGCAATCAGCAGGGCTCTTGTATCTCCAACAATGGGACCACGGCAAACACAGCTTTGCACAAAAGGCTCTGTAAAAAAGCAGATTATCGAGTACAAAACCCATAATAATCCTGCTCAAATTCCACAAGGTAAATTTGCTCACGTCTCTGAAGGACAATAGGATTGTCATGGCATCTGGGGAAAATAAAAGCAACTCTAACATTGCATGAACGTCCTGCCTTCTTTCCCTTCTGCTGGTTTGTCTCGAGACTGCTGCAACAAATCCTGTGTCTGAGCAAATCATCCAACGTGATTAGACCTTGGATTCCTGCTTGTAGATGAGCCTAGAGGAGAATGTCCAAGATCTTTGAAGCTGAAAATTGAAAAATGAATAGCAGAGGGAAGCCAGATCTCAGAGCTCATGTACAGCGCTGCAGAACGCTTCACAAAACTCCTGTGTAATTGCACTTAGCAGATCAGCTGCTCCGAGGGTAATGCCTCGCCTTCCTCGCCTGTTACCTTGTTGCTGGTGAAGCAGGGAGGAAAAATCAAGTCATGAGCATGTTTTAACCTCTAAATTTCACTCTACCTGTAAAACAAGAGGTTGCATTAACCTTTGCAAGAGGGAGTAATAGCTGATAATTTATATGTGCAATTTGAGGGAAGCACAGTTCCGTGGGGTGATTACTGCAATAAATAACTGAAGTAGAACACCCTTGTCCTAACATAAACCCAACTCCATTTTTCCCAATCTTCTGCGTGAGGAGTGGAGCTGGGAGGGCGTGGGGGAGGGAAGGAAGCTGGAAGGGAGGCAGGTGCAACTTTCCCATGGAAGCCAAAGAGATGGGGAGACAAGGATTTAAGACCCAATAGATGAGACCCCAGTTTTTTCTGCAGTAACATCAGTGTGTTCCCATTGTGTTAGGACAAGCAAAAATAGAGAGGCAGTAGCAGAGGCAATATATGCTATTGTACAGGTAAATTGTTTAGGGCAAGAACTGTCCTTTAGTTTTATGGGAACATTACCTAGCACAACCTTGTTCAGCCCAACGAGTGGAATTTCACTGAGCTGTGAGCCAAAGTGATGGCAATACTATTACACAGGTAATAATAAGTCTGTGACCTTTGATAAATATTTTTGGCTTAGCTTCATTTTAATTTAAGAATGTCTCTATGTAGCAGAAACATCCATCAAGCTAAAACCTCCTTTCTAAACCAGCTAAAATGTTGGTTCCCTCTGCCAGCCCCTCAATGTGCTTTGCTGCAGGAGCAGTGTTTGCTTTATCTCTTTACTGTGGCTTTTGGAATCTATATTTTTTCCCCACCCCTGTCTGTTGCTAAGCTTAATAAATAAAATACAGGACAGCCCAGTAGGGAAAGACATTCCAGGAGAGAATTTGCTGGGGATACAGGGTTGAGAGGTTGTTGTAAAGAACGGTGGAGTGGAGGCCCTGGCAGAGGACGTCTCTTTACACCCTTTTCTCAGTTCCCCACCATGACAGCCCCTGGCTGTGCCCATTCCGAGGTTTTTGCCTTTCCCTCGCTGGCTAAGTGCGCTCAGGGAGTTTTTGGCTGGATATCCCTGCTGGATGAGCTGCTGCAGGGTGGTGGGAGGAGATGGGATCTGGTGAGAACCCACAGAAACTTTCAAGGCCACCAACAGCTGGAGTGCCCAAAGGCAGTAATGGGACCTGCTCTGAACAAATTGGGCCCACCAGGCAGGTGGCCCCTGTCTCTCCTCCCAGAGATCCCCGAGGGCAGCCCTGAGTGGGCCTTGCTGCTCCCTCCAGAGGGGCACTCTGAGGAGGAATTACAGGGCTCTGCTCAACCAGAGCTGCCTGGCCCAGCACGCACCCGTGGCTGCCTTCTCTTTGGTTCTGCTGCCAACAGAGCATCCAAGAAACTCCCTAAACCCCCAGCTCAATCTCCAAACCCCTGGCTTTGCACTCCCAGCCCTCCATTTGTGACTTTACCCTGCTCCATTTGCCCAGCCAGGCTGCCCTCACCCCACCAGCCCTCGTTATTCCTGGGGCTGTTATGGGAGAGCTGAGGTGGCTGTTATTACTGATTTTTAATGTGATTTTTTTTATGTTTAAAACCTAGCAATAACTATCTAGCAGACTTATTCCACCGGCCTGGTGCCTGTGGCCATAACGAGCATCTCTAGCAGGGAATTGCTGCACACTGCAGATGAGGTAGCCTGTAGTTTAGTCCTCATCAAGCTCCTGGGTGTATAATCAAAGAGAAGTTGACGGAGAAATTAGAGTTGAATGCAGAAATAATTTATTGGTTTTCATACCTCAGTGAAGAGTTTGGGGTTTTTTTTAAGCTTAAAATATTTTCTTTGCTGAAAATCCCAATGTGTCATTCATTTTTGAGTTTCTAACACCTTTTGAAACTCTGCACTAGGAGTTCTGGAAATATCCTAAATTAAGAAAATCAGAGTCAAACTCTTGTGGGTTTTTTGTCAAGTGACTATTACTCAGATGTGACCTACCTGTCAAATACTTCATGATTTTCTTCCCTAAAACTGTATTTCTCAGTGCATGAGATCTCCTGCAAAAAGCCCACCCACCCCAACTGCCCACAGCCTTCTCCATCTCTGAGACAATGACACTTAACTCAGATGTGTCAGGCAGAACAGACCTCTCCTAGCCCTCAGGGTGGCGATTCCACCTTTGCCAGCCAAATAATCAGCCTGGTCCTCTCAAGGATTTTTTGGGCTGAATTTTGGATTTGAATGGAGACCAGCACAGAAGCTGGGTGGGTGACCTGGTGTAGGTCTGGATGGTGAAACTCAGGGTGAAATGAGCTGTGAAGGTGCTGTTTGAGGTGCTGGCTAAGCTCCCACAGTGTTCTTGTGGTCATGGCACATGAGAGGGATTTAAATCTGTAATAGAATTGGCTCTTCAGGCCATGAAGGTAACCCATGTTCAGTGTCCTGTCCAGTGTCCCTGATGGAGTGCATGAGCTGTGGTGTCTGCTATGAGGAAAAAGTAGCTTGTGCCAGGTGATTTTAGTGGAGCTGACAGTAATGTACTGGGAAAAAAAGGCATCAGACCCTCTGAGATGTTTGTCTCTCCCCATGCCTGCTCTCACCAGAGGTTGGGAGCTGCTCTCTGCTGTGCCTGTGGTTCTGCACCTTTCCTTTAGCAGCAATCCCAAAGCTCATCTGCTCAATATTCATTTCCTGGAGCACCCCCCTCGTTGTTCCTCCTGTTTTCTGCAGGAGGTGGATCAGGCCACGGAGCAGGAGTAAGGGTCAGGGGTTTTAGATGGTGCATGATGATGTGTGGGAATATGAACAACTTCATGGGCTAATTCCAGATCCAGGAATGAACTCTGGAGCAAGAAGCAGCCAATGCAGCTGTGGGAAGGTGGGGCAGGGTCGTGGTTAATGAACATTTCTGAGGAATTGGTTAATTTCTCTGAATTTTGAGAGATTTTGCATGGATCTGGGAACTTTCAGAGGCTGTAGGGCACAGCTAGGAGGCCAAACACCAACCTGGGTGCTCTCCATGCTTTTAACATCCAGCAGCCCAGAAATGAAGAGTAAAGTTCTTTTTTGTTGTTATTGCTGACTGACTTCAAACAGCAGCTAGGAAATAATCAGCTGTAAATGAGATCAGTACACATGCCTTGGTCCTGGTCTGCTATAGGAATGTTGTGAAAGGAACAGCTACAATCCAAGGTCTTGATTGGGGCTGAAGAAACAAGAATAAATTGCCTGGATGTGTCTCAGAATATAGCAATGCACCACTTTGTCATCTAGAAATATATTTTAAAATTCTTTGTATTTCCATGATCCTGCCATTGAGGTAAATCTTTTTTCCCCCCTTTGTTGATGAAGCCACAAACCCATTAGGATTTATCAGCTGTGTGAGTGATGGGATTGCAGAAGCCCTGCTGAGCTGAGCCCACTGGAGACCTGCCCTGCTGTGTCCCTGCACACGCCTCCTGCAGGTGCCCCCTCAGGGGATGGGAAACACTATGAGATTGGCCAAACACATCAGAAATGTGGCTTAATGAAGAGGATTTTAGTTAGAGGAGCCCTCTGTAACGTGTGGAAATGCGACTTTTTCTTTCAAGAAGCCTTTTCCTGTTGGCTGATTCCCTGTGTTATGATGTTTTGCCGTGCTGTTCCCAAGGCCCTGTCAGGACGTGCTGTCACTCATTTCACCTTCTCTGCAGGCACACTCAGAGATGATAAAATACTTCATCAAAGCCAGCAGGACACGCATTAAAAACTATCCTGATTCCATCATTTATGATATAAATTCCTATATTTTTCCAAGGTCTTGTACTATATCTTCAGCGTTGCTGATTATTGTATTTTCCAATAGAAAGGCGTGGTCAGCACCATAATTATCAGAGAATTCCAGAATGCTTTGGGTTGGAAAGGACCCTAAAGATCATCCAGTTCCAACCAGGGACATCTTCCATTCTCCCAGGCTGCTCCGAGCCCCATCCAACCTGGCCTTGGACACTGCCAGGGATCCAGGGGCAGCCACAGCTGCTCTGGGCACCCTGTGCCAGGGCCTCCCCACCCTCACAGGGAAGGATTTTACTTCCTGTCAGGGATTTCATGAAAGCATCAGCTCCATTTGTTTCTCCATAGTTTCCTATTAAAAAGGAAAATAATCAAGAAATCAAATATTTCCTGGAAAGTTATTTTTAAGCATTTGTTTCTTGCTCTCGCTGGAGAGGTAAATCAGCCTTGTTTCCAATTATGGAATAATTTGTGTAATATAACAGGATTTCTGGATTTATTGTCTGGTGTTTTGTTTAGCTCCTGACAAAAACATTTTGTTGTGAGGAGAAATAAATGCACAGTGATATGGGCTTGATGGGGATTGGTTTTGGGGAATTTTTCCCTGCTGAATTTACATTTTGTGCACTGCTGAAGATTTGCTCTTGAAGGATTCAAGACTGAGGTATTAGAACTGGTGAGAAATGAGAGTGAGGGGGTACTGTGGCACCTGGGGATTTAACAATGGGGTTTGCTGTTGAGGAGAAAAGATTGGCTGGTTTTTATTAAAAAGCATTGTCCAGGTGGCAAGGCTGCATGTGCTCAAATGCTGATAATTTCCTTCAGTTTGCCTGACACAAAACTGACTTTCACAACTGATGTTTTTTTTTTGCTTCTGCTCAATCCCATAAATACCGCATGTTTTTGAAATGGGAGTTGTTCCATAAAGCTAAAATTAGTTTAGATGCTGTCACACTTTTGGAAGGAAATCTGAGTGCTGTTCAGTGGCAGTGACATTGGGCTGTACTGGAGTGAATGGCTGCATGATGGTTTAAATGCCCCTCTGGAACATGAATACAGACATTTTGATTAATGTCTTTGTCATGGGCAAAGATTATTTTGTTAATGATTTGCAGTTTCCTTTGCCTGGCTCCAGGAAATTGCCAAATCCCTGGGTGCAAGGGAGGAACCAAACAGCTGGGAGCCATTGGGTTATTCATGTGCTTTCAGCACGTGCCCAAAGCTCCTCTGCGTCAGGCTTGAAGCTCACAGGAGAATACAGCTCATGAAATACCAGAAATAAAAATATCTTGTATTCACGTTTTGATTTACAGGGCTCAAAAAGCCAGGGTTACTTGGGAAGGCAAATGCCATAACTACAAACCTCCTCCCCTCTTCTTCCTTCTTCACACACTGAGCATGGGGTCACGGTCTGGAATGTCCTTTTGGCCATGTGGGACCAGCTGGGCCTGGCTGTGTCCCCTCCCAGTTCCCCATTTTGCCCCTGCCCACCGTGGCACCACAAAAACCAGAAAAGGCCTTTGGCTCTGTGCTGGCCCTGCTCAGCAACAGCAGATCCGCTTCTGTCATCACTCCGTTTTCAGCACAAATCCCAGCCACAGCCCCGTGTGGAGGGAAATGAACCCTCCCCAGCCCCAAGCAGCGCACTGGGGTGAAGAAGGGGCAGCTCCTGGGTTTCCTGGGGCAGCAGTCCCAGTGGGGAGGGGACAAGGGGCTCAGGTGACTGGACCGTGCCACCAGCATCCTGCTGCTTCCCTCCAAAGGCTCAGACAGAACAATAAAAGTTTAGTTCTGTAACGCTAAATGCCTTTATCAGCAGGGATCTTAATGCTCACTTTTATCAGTAGGACCAGCTGTGATAATTCTCTGTGTGTGAAAGAGCAGCCCTGTGCTCGGTGCCATTTTTAGTTTCAAAGCTCATTTTGAACAAAATGTTTCGATGTTTACATGGGAAGTTCTCTGTAAGCAAATCCTTTTCTCCAGCCCTGTTGTGTACAGCCTGGCCCCTTCTGTTTAGATGCACATTTTATTTTTCTTCTCCTCCCTCTTCACTCTCAGCTTTCAGGAAGATAGAAATGGAAGAACCCATTCAAGGTTTAAACAACTTGAGCAGTTACTTTTAAATTATCTTAACATGTTCAAAAACCTTGCCAGATTTACCCTTTGGAAGGTAATAAAATAATTTTGAATGGAATGTGATCAGATAAAATGAATATGATTTTATTATTCATGAATACTTTAACCTGAATGCTTTAATGCCTACATCTCTCTATTATATCAAATTATGGGGAAACATAAAACTGTCACACTGGGGTTTGTAGATTGATTTTCCCTATGGATTCCCCTTATGCTTTCCTGTAGCTGTCCCTCCTGCTGCTAATGGAGCTATTCATTGGATACCTTTTCCCTTGCAGTTACCTTCTCCCTCTGTTGAATACTCCAAAGCCCCTTCATGTGTGGTTGGGAGATGATCCCTCTTTTCCCAGGGAGCACACAAATAACTTTATGTATTCCTACCCACATGTGCACTTTTATATATGCCTTCCTCTTTGGTATTTCTCTTCTTTTTTTTTTTTTTTTTCATGTGTTCTCTGGGCACTTTTTCCCCCAGACATCCCACTTGAGGGTACAGTTTGGGAGTGATGTTCGGATATTTAGGTGAGGCTCCCATTAAAGTTAATGAGACATGTGGTTAAATGCCTGTGCACTGCATTAACAATACCCTTTACTGTTTATCGTCTGCCTCAGAGAAAAGGTCACATTGGCTCCTTGCTCCTGCTCCTGGATCTTTACCTCCTCCTTTAGATCTTGGACGTCACTGAAAGAGAAGAATGAAAGGCACAGGCCCTTGCAAAGCTTCTTTCTTGAGCTGCCATAATTGTTCCTGTAGCTCAGTTCCTTTTGAAAAGGAGCTGTAGGAATTACAAAACTAAGCAGAGCTGTTAACCCAAATTGCCAAAAGCACAGTGAGGGTGAGTTACTGCTGGAGAAACACAAGATTAACTGTGGTGTTTTGTGCAGAAAATTCCACCAGAACCGGGTGGAAATACCAGATTTTCTGACTTTTATCCCACTGTGTGCTTCCAGAGCCTGGCACAGCGGGATGCTGGCTCTGGGCTGGAGACAGTTTGCTTATCCCAATCTAGATAATACATATTAACAATAAATATTTGCCCAGGCACTCTGATAGCACAGCACACACCTTCACCCGTGTCCTTGCCTGAGGATTTTTGGTTGGAAATTCTGCTGCTGTAGCAGGAGGAGGAGATGAGCACAGGCCTGAGCTGAGATAGGAGAGAGAAAAAGGGAAGAACTGCAGCTTCACAGCTGTATCCCAGGGAATGAGAGCAAAATTCCAACCCCTCCAGCTGGGCTTGGGTTAGAGTAGCATCCAATTGATCAGCAAATTGGTATTTCTAAACACTGTTCTTAAATGCTCTAAAGAGTAAATGTTATTTAAGTTCCTTGTGCCTCCATCTTCTCACGGGGATTATGGTGTTTAAGTCTTGGTAAACATCAGCTGAGAGCCTAAGGTGAAACATGCAGTAAATGTAATCTTTGTAATGTGAGCAAGAGTCCAGCTTTAGATCCTTCTTTTCATTCATTTATTAGCCCAAAGGTGATATCTGCTCTCTATTATGATGGAGTTTTTGTGGTATAATGAGAAGTTAGCTATTCAATACAGTCCTCACCAACACTGTATTTTTTTCCTGTTTCTAAACCTCAGTAGAAAATGACATTAACAATTGTATTGAGCTGAAGAGCTGTAGTACAACAAGGTTAAAGACAGCTTTTGTACTAAAAGGAAAATGAGCCTGAGATTAAAATTCTGAAGTAAAAAAAAAAAAACCAAAATACATTGGGTGAAACGAAACATTAAAATTAAATGACTAACATGGGTGGGTGAAGTTCAATCTAAGTAGGAGTGTTTAAGATGAGAAGGCTTTTATCCAACAGTGAATTGGCTAATGATGTTGCTAATGTGGGATCCCACAGCTGACAGTTTGTTTCTGAAGGCTCTGTCCTAATGTTGCTGCTTGGAGAGCTCTGAGTATGGAAAAAGAAAAGTGTCACACAGCTGTGCCTGCCATCAGTCAAAATCCAGCCCTTTTTGTGCCTCTCATGATGCCTGAAGTGGCTACCTGGACACGGAGCCTAGACAGGAGTAAGGGAATAAAGGTGATATTTATTTGAAAGGCCTTCAAAGGTACACCCTGGGGCTTCCAGAGGCTACTGCCAAAATGGACCCTGAGATGGACGATGAGTCACGAGTTCTTCACCCTTTTATAGGTTTGGTTCATTTGCATATCAGCATCGATTTGCCAATTAAAACTTTAGCTAATGATGTCATTTCTCCAAGCTCGGCCCTTCCTTCTCAAGTTGTTGGTTTACACGTTTATGGCCCAGCACGGCCTAGGTGTCCTTGAAGAGCAAACCCAGAAAGGCTTTGTTATGTCTGTCTTAGCATGAGAGAGCAGCAGGGTATAAAACACTTCAGAGTTTTACACTAAGTAATTCAGGATTTGAAAATATAAAAGCTAAAACCCAAGGCATCACTCATCTTTGTGAGGGGAGCAACCCACAGGAGTGGGAAGGGGCTGTGTTTGCGTGGAGGACTGGCTCAGAGCCTCGGGATCAGAGCAATGTTTTCCTTTTGGTGTCCCTTTGAGAAAAAGTCAAAAAGAGCTGCCAGACAAACCCAAGCAGCTGCTCAGAAGGATTTCCAAACACAGAGCGCTGTTTGCTAACTTTCCCTGGCAGCAAGGTGAGCGGGGATATCGGCCTGTGTGGACAGAAGAATTTTGCCCTTTAGACAGAGGAAGCAGGAGCATTGCAGTGCAGACGGCAGGAACTAATTAATTGGTTAATAATGGTGTCATTAATATGCTTATTACTCATTTCCTCGGCGGTATCACACAGGTGTTCCAGCCGTAAATAGCTGCTGTGCTGGGGCCGTGCATGCCCAGAATGAGAAGTGTTCTGCAGGAGAGGAGCAGAGGCTCTGTGAGATCCCTCAGAGGGCTCTGATCCTCCCTTCCCAGCGCCTTTCCAAAGGCAGCTGACCTTCCTGTGGGAAGGATGATCCTGAATATCCTCCCAGAGCTCTTGTCTTCCTCACTTTGTCAGTACCTGTGTGAAACAGTGTAAATTAAATTATGTTTTTGCAATAGAAAGCAGGTGCTTCTAAGGTATTTTTCTCTGTTTCCAGTCATGATGAGCCCCTGAGTGAGGACTGGCTGTTAACTTGTGCCTGGAGTGGCAAAATTCCCTGATATTTCCTTATACAGTAACATATGCAGAGAAGGGGTTATTTTCAGATCCATCAAGGTGACTTGGAAACCTAAGTCCTGATGTAAAAAGGGATATGGGGAATTACAGCTGGGCAGGTGATGAATTGTGAACAAGATATTTCTTTTCAACAGTTTTGATGTATCACTGCAGCTTTATTCTTATTAGACTTTATATTTCTAAGCAAAGCCACAGTTTCTGACCATTCTGAAAGTGAAGTTTAATGTGTAAGAGGTCTTTGCAAGTGTTCTTAACATGCAAGAAGTTTGGAATTATCTGCAAGAAGCTGAGAATCAATATTTTTAGAGAGGGTGGAGATGGAGATTGAAGGAAAAATATCAAACCAGGTGTATTAGGAATATAAGTGACTGGTCCTGCTGAAAATTGAGGGCAGTTGGGATCTCACTGATTCATGTGTCTCCAATTCTTATCAGAAGCAAAAAAAAGGAGGTGCAGCCCTCTATTTTCAAAGTGTATCAATTAAATCTGTAGGGAAAACTGATCTGCAAAGCTCACTTGGATTTTGGATGTTTCCTTGACTTTGTGTTTTCACATCTCCAGCTTTGTCTGGTGTCGGATTTGAGACTACCGCAAAGAGATGTAACCAGGAGGGGGCTTGAGAAATTGCTGGAAATGGATTTACTGAGCAAGTTTCTTAATTCCCTTGGTCTGCCTCTTTTCTCAAGTAGAAAAAAGGAGATTATTTTGCCCTTTCTTTTCTACTTCTTAATGAGTATAAATTTGCTGCAATGGAAACTTTTCCTATGTCCTGAAAAGTAAAATCAGGACACACCTGCTACCCAAGAATAATAATAATAACAATAATTGCATGACTAATACAAAAGAATTGTTGATGAGGCCTCAGTGGAGTTCACAAGTGATGAGGATGCTCAAATGAGCAGCTCTATTTGCTTACAGATCCCCGTGCTCCCTCTTCTGCACTTCAGCAGTTGTTGGGGTGTTCCATGGGAATTTGGGAAGCATTTTTGGACTCACAGATAGGGAAAATGTCAGGCATGTTGAAAGATCTCCTCGCTCCTCAGCTGAGAAGACTGAGTATTGATTCATACAAGACTGCATCACATTCATTTAGATAGGTGTTCTGTGTATTGTATTTTTTTTTCCCCAATCGATATTTTTTCCAATTTGGCAGCTGGTAGCAGTCAGGCTGCAGCCCAGCACTCCCACGGCAGCGCAGAAGAGCAGCCTCTGCTTTAATTGTCGAGAGCATCTGGCCCTCTTTGCCTCCCGCTCGCCCCGTCTGAGCCACATCCCCTGGCTGGCGAGAGGGAGCCTTAAATTTGATAAAGAAGTTGGTTACAAGGCAGTCCTGCAGCTTAAATGCCATGACATTTCCCAGGTATTAACATAAGAACATTAAATTAAGATGCCGCTCCTCGGGGACCGCAGCTCTGAGCTGCTGGGGAGAATTCCCTGGCTCATTCAATGCTCTCGGGGAGTTCGAGCTGATCGCATTTACAGTTCCCACATCCCTTCCAGGGGTGCCGCTCGGACACACAGCCAGGAGGCGAATCCTGCTCCCAGATGCTCTGGCAGCTCCTGGGGGCTCTGCCTTGCCCTTGTGGGCTGCAGGCCGGGAATGGAGCTGAGTCAGGCTCCTGCTCCAAGCAGCCAAAAGCCCATCCTGGCCGCTGTAAATTCGCATCGGCCTCATTGCCCCTCGTGTAGCTCTGACAATTTCCATCAGCTCGGATGTGCCCTGTTGAGTCCCGAATGGGCTGAAAATGAGTGCGAATGGCAGCGCTGCTCCGGGTGGGCAGCTGAAGGTGGATCTGACGCTCAATCCTCTGGTTAAAGCTCACCGCAATTAAACAAACACGCTCCTGGCTTTCCCGTGCGGTGATTCACACTCCAGAACCCCGAGCGCTGGCTTTAGTTATTTGTTATCCACATCATCTGAGTGCTGCTGAGGCTGGGATGGTGTTCCCAGAGTTATTATGAAATAGGATCTGTTGTTCTGCAGTAAATTGGAAACTATAACTCGGGCTTTGATTAATCTTTCTCCGAAACACGGAGGTCATCCCCAACTTCCAGATATTTCTACTCCCCATGTATATTAATTTCTGGTAGCCTGGGGTTTAATACATATTTCTCTGTTTCATTTCCACAATTAATGGCTCTAAGACAACACAGATAAAAATGCAAATGAGCAACTCATCTTTATGCTTTTCAACTATGTGTTTACAACTGCAGTTACAGCGAGCTTTTAAAACTGCCCAAACAGCTTTTCCTGCAGATATGAAAATTATAAAGTTACCCTTCTAAATTACAGATTTTAAAAATTGCTGTCATTTTAAATAGCCATATTTTTTATGTTTATTGGAACTCTTTTGAGTATAAATGCAACACAGTCTTTCTTTTTGTAATACATAGTAATACATGATATTAGCATAAAGAGAAGTCGGTAGACATATAAATATGTATATTTTTTTTCTTCCCCTCTGCAAAGATTTTAGAGTAGAGACCCATAAAAGTGAGCACTTCTTGCAATGGTTTTCTCTAAATTCTTTTCCCGGATGCACTGCTGTGACAACATCCTGGAATATAATGTGAAAAAGAAAGTACAAGAAAATTGTGAATCTTGACAAAACCACAGGGCTGTTACAGCTGCAGCATAATGGGGGCACTGGGAAATTAAAACTTCCCACTTCTCCCTGAGCTGCGTTTCTACAGCTGGCAGTGAGAACTTAATTTCTGATTATGTGTTAGTTAAAGAGCTAATACAGTTGGGAAGAGTCTGTTCTAACAGGCAGATAAAGTTTCCATTCACCTTCTTGCAGCTAAACCAAGAATTGAACTGGGGCAAATGGAATAAGGAGGTCATGGACATTGCAAATCTGCTGCCTTGGATGGGCTGGGTTTTAAAGGGTTTTTTCCCTGTCCTTTCTGACAAAGAACATTCTATTGCTGAGATGGGTTTTTATTTAAGTAGTACCAGGTTAATTCTTAAATAGATCTTATGGCTACATCTGAAATACAGGGAAAATGTCAGCCCTTGGTGTCCTTGCTCATGGCAGGGGTTTGGAATGGGATAATCTCCAAGGAGTTACTCCAGTGGTAATGCCAAAAGTTGAGTTGAAGGCAGAAAGAAATGAAAGCATGCTGGAAGTGTTTGGGGATTTTTTATAGCCAATTAAGGGGTAAGAGAAGAAATAAAGGAAGCAAAAAAGGAAGTGTTGGCTGGGGCAAACAGAATTTCCTCGCAACTCCCAGCAGATTTTGGTTAAAGAGAAGGAGGCAGGGAATGTCCCTGGAGTGACATCCACTCCTGTGTGGAGCAGGGTCTCCAGCACTTGAATTGAGGGAATCAAAGCGGATATTGCATCCTTTCTATTTGTGTTCAAATATTAGTAGGAAATGGGATCAGAACTGGCATTGAGGCCGCAGGTAGACTGGCCTGATTTTAGGTTGTTTCCTGTCATTCCGGGTGGATATTTCCATGTGGCTTCCACTGTGTTTGTGCTGGCAAGGATCATAGCCTGGAGTTGGGCTGGCACTGAGTTTTTAAACCCTATTTTTCTATGATTTCATTCATGTTGCAAGATGTCGGAGCTCTGTATGGTAATGAACAGAGCTCTGCAGAGTTTTTGGTACAGATTCCTCATCACTTTTGTGGCAGCTTCAGCTGAGCATGGAAAGCTGCACTAAGCACGGGGATTACAGCCACAGTGAAGAGTCTAAATCTCTTCTCTCTTCTCTGATCATATCACTGTGACTGTGATTATATTTCTAAATTATGCCCTACTGCCAGCTCCTACCTGCCTAGCAGAGGGGCTTTGTTTTATCCTTCGTGTTCAGCTGGTTTAGGCAGTGGGGTTGGCAATGTCCCTCTGCTGCTCTAACTCATATTCAAAACTTGATACCAATTAACAAATGATGGCACTTTCGTTCACATCTTACTGTTGTTGTTTGAAGGATAGGTGATGTGTTCTGAACTCTTTCACCTGTATTCCCAAAATAAAACACACTCAAGCCACACTTTTCTGAGGGCTGTCTTTGCAGCACAGCTTCTGAGGGAGCCCTGGCTGGGTTTGTGGCAGATTTCTCCTGCTGTAGCAGTGCTGCAAGAGGCACCACCTGTGGTGGTGCAGGAGGCACCACCTCCTGCAGTGCCTGTGGGGAGGGGGTGCCCCTGATGCCTCCTCCAGCCACCTAGAAACAGAGACTAGACAAGAGGAAGGGAATAAAGACAGGTATTTATTTGAAGGGCCTTCAAGGTACACCCTGGGGGAGCCAGAGGCTGCTTCTGAAAAATGGACCCCAAGAGGGACCCCAGGTCACGAGTTCTTCACACTTTTATAGGTTTGGATCATTTGCATATCAGGGTTAATTCTCCAATTAAAGCCCCAGTTTAATGATGTAATTCCCCTCAGCTTGCCCCTCCCTTTACACATTTAGGGCCTAGAACAGCCTGGCTGTCCTTGAAGGCAAAACCTGGAGAGGCTTTGTTATGTCTGCCTCGTACAAGAGAGTGGGAATTACAGGCTACAAGGAACTTCAGACTTACACTCTAAGCAGTACAGAATTTGAAAATATAAAAGTTAAAACCTAAGGCATCACCCTGACAGCAGAGTTCTCCTGACACCCTCCAAAAATAAAGTATTTTGCCATGGCAGGCTTGAAGGTCCATCATTTGTCCGGTGTTTCTCACCAGGTTTCCTGTCCAGGACCCGGCCAGGCTCCAAGCTGTCCTTTGCTGAGATAAAGCCTATTCCACTTGCTTGGGCTGGGATTTATCCTGCTGAAATCGGGCCCCTTGCTGCTAATGATTAACTCAGATCCCTTTTCACCATCAAGGGATCCACACTGGAGAGTAATCTCTACTTTTTTTGAGTCTGGCCAAACCCTGGTGCTGGGGAATTCAGTTGCTGAGTTTCTGATTATCAGGGGGAAAAAAGGGGAAAGGTGCTAAGCCCTAAATTTGTGGCAATCACTTCAATACTACAGATCTGCAGTGGCTGTTTGCAAGGTGGGAGAGAGAAAACAAACAATACAAACAGACACTTGGTTTTTTAAATAAGGCTTTATCAATAGAGGAATCTTTTTTTTTTATTTAGAAGAATGGTTAGAGATCCTGAAAATGATGCCTTATTATATTTGCTATGGTATCTACTTCATATTATGCTTTCCTTTCTATCTTTAGGTTTAACAGGGCTATCTGTCAAAAATATTGGTAATAGAGAAATACACTGGATAAGGCAAAAGTAATTACTCACTTTCCTTTGGTCTGATTTACAACAACTTAAGTCAAATGAAAGAGCAAATAATAAAGTTCCCAGGCAAAATCGGAGTGGTTTTGGTATCATCTTTCCCCGAGTATGCTTTGCAGGGTATAATTAAATCTGCCCTTGCTAGATAAGAACCATCCCTGCTCTCTCACAACCCACAGATGGGCACAGTTTGCTTCCCTAATGATGTTTCCCAGAGTTTACAGGAGGGATCACTCTGCTCGTCCTCCTCACATCCTTTGGTTTGTGCTGACCCAGAACCCCATCCCTGGAGAGCTGCACAGCCCCTCAGCTGTTCCTGCATCCTTCCCACCCTCTGTTTGCCTTCCCCAAAAACTGCCAGGGCTCTCTGGGCCTTCTGCACAGGGAGATTATGGACAAGATGCTCTGCAGCCCTGCAATGAGCTCCCAGCTTGTTTGTGGTTGCTGGGTTTTCTCCGAAATCTTCTTGAATGTGAGGATGGGAAGCAATTCTTTGTTCCTCTCTCCTGCTGCAAGATTCCAGGTTTTTCTGGGTATTTTTTATACTGTGCTGATACAAGCAGAGTGTTCCCATTCGGTGCAGTGGCTGCAGAAGTTCAGAGAGATGCCCAGATTCTGGAATAAGATGAGTTTGCTGGGAGCAAACAATGAAGCAGAAAATAGCTCATCTTGCCAGGCTGCTCTTGGCTTTGGCTGTGAGCTGCCTGGCTGTCAGCTTTGCTGGGCTGGGAGAGCATCTCAGAGCAGCCCCGAGTGCTCTCCAAACCCAGCTCCTGGCACAAACTCAGCAACGTGAGTCCCTCTCATTGGGAGGTTTCGATTTTTCAACTTGCCCACCAAATCTAGGGGGAAATTCCATCTCCTTGGATTGGCTTCTGGAGAGAGGAGTTCTGGAATGAAGTCAGTGTTTCTGCTTGAATGCTGCTTCCAGCTCCTGCTTGTTTGGGAATGTATTTCAATGTTTGGGATGTATTTTGCCCACAAATTTGAGGTGATATAATTACTAAAATATGCTTTTCTTGTTTTTCTACGTGCAGCATCCTTTATATCACTGGTAAGAACACCCCAGCTACAGAAATATTTAACAATAAATAGTCTCTGGGCATTAAGCAGAGAAATTCAAAGCCACTGAAACAATGAGAGATATTTCTATTTAGAGTTTCTTTTCTGTCAGTAGAACATGCTGGATACCATTTTAATGACCTTTCATTGTAAATAACCTAATTACCTCAGTGAACTAACTTTGTGAACAGAACTATTTTTGTCTGGGGGAGTGGAAGGGAAATCAGAACAGGAAAGAGAACATTAAGTTCATTTTGGGTACACACATCTATCTGCAATTTCACTGCTCCATCCCCAATTTCTTTTAATTTTGTGCAGCATTGGGTCTCTCACCCTCCTGGAATTGCTATTTGCATTGGTCCTTTTCTTTCCTGACTTTCAATGGCAAAATAAATGGTTTTTTTTAATATTTCCTCTAAAGGTTTTTGTTCATAAATTTGCAAAATATCATTACAATTTGGTAGAGGGAGCAAGGTAGTTTTCATTCTTTCTTTCTAAACAGTCTTCAACCTCAAAAAACACCACAATTTGGATCTTTCATGAAGTCTGCTGGAGATGATGTGGCTTTTATACAAATTCCATTATTACCAGCGGCTCGTATCTTCAATAATTCCATAGTGTTTTTCTTCCATGTACCCTTTGGATGTGACAGATTGCAGTCCCTGTCAATAAAAGGGACACTTTAGTGCTCTGACAGTGGGATTTTTTTTCTGGGTGAACACACTGGGTAATTTTTCAGTCAGGATCTGTAATAACAGTGAAAAAGAAACTGCGTCATTGGAGGCGTTGCAGGAACATCCTGGAGCCTGTGCCCACCCCTTTTAATCTTCGTGAATAAAATTAGTTGGGGAGTTACTTCATTTTGGGGTATTTGAGAAATCTCCCCCTGCTCAGGAAGCCACTGGAGAATGGGAGGGTTTGATAAAGTCAGACATCCTTACTTTTAAAATTTTCATGTTAAAATAGGTTCTGCCACTACTCAGGCACAATAAACCACCTAGGCACAAACAGCCTGTCTGTGAGGCAGAAAAGAATGGAATAAGGCAAAGTCACATCCAAAATTATATTAATATATCTACAAAAAATCATATCAAGGGCAAGAAAATATTCTACAGTAAATTTCTTGTATTGATGTCATATTGGATGTACAGATAAGATTTATACTTATTTAAACAGACTTAGGAATCAAATTTTGAGATAAGATTGTTTAATAATATTAATAGAGATAAAATATTGCTATCTCATTAGGGTAGAGGTAATATGAGATAGTCTAGAATAAAAAAAATCAAAATATTTCATTATCAGCATTTCACTTAATATTTTTTTTTAAATTCTGCAATTTGAAACTATTTTTCAAAAAAATTATTTTAGAGGCTTAACCACTTTTTTTTTTCCATTTCTACCATTGAAATACTGCCCGACAGGTCATGTTTTATTCCTACTGTGCTTAAAGATAAGTGGGAATGGTTTCTGGAATCAGCCAGGCTTGGGTTCACTCCTGGTTTCAAAGATTGACACTCATCCTCCACGTGCCACAGGGACATGGGACTGAGCTCTGTTCCTGCTGGGTATCTCCTGATGTGTCTGTGACAATAAAGTTTCCTCTTTCATGATGAAAATCCCCTTTAAAATAAAAGACAACTGAGGCAAACAAAAATAACTCCATCATGAAAGCAGCAGCAGAAGATGTGCAGCAGCTGTTTGCTACTGAGCCAAACCAGCCTGAAAAAACCCCAGTTTTTATGCCCACATGTAGCTCTTTTTAATTATCCTATTATTTTAATCACACCTGCTGGCTGACATCCCACTCTGTGCATCCACGCCTTGCCAGAGAGGAAAGTTGACTGAAGGAAATAAAATCTGATTTTTGAGTACTATTACCTGTTGTTCCTGGGATACTGGGGCTCTGTTGAGCTGGTGCTGGGGAGAAAAAAAAAAAAAGGAAAATATTTCTTTCCTCTTCTTGATGGGAGCTTGGTGGACTTAAAAGTGACAGGTCCAAAATCTAGAGACATTTAAACCTATTTCTTACTGAAGGAGCAAGAGAGACACTGACAATTAAACAGCTGGGTTGGTTTGGGTTCTTTGATTGTTGTTGGTGGTGGTTTGGGGTTTTTTTTGCTTTTTCTTTGTGCTCTAATCCAACAAATTCTCTCTTAAAGCTATTCCATTCCCTCTAAATCCCCAACAGATCATTCAGGCTTTAGGGACTTGACTCAGGGCAAGCCACTTCCACTCTGTGCCTGTCTTTGTCATCTGCTAAGTGGGAATAAGAAATTTTTTCAAGGATTTTTGCTTTCTTGAGAGGAGGTGGAAGCAGCGATGTACTTCATTGCTGCCATAACCTGCTTTATAAATCATGAACCTCTCTGGGAGGCTGAAGGGAATTCAGGCACCCTCCCAGCAATTTGCTAAAATTAACCATTTTTTTATATATATTAAAATCTGAACAGCAGTGACAGAGCTTAGGACAACAGAGACAGAAACTTCTTTATTGCCACGACTCCTCAAAAAACCCATTTTACAAAAACTTTTATCAGGTTGGTGTTTTCACTCCTGGAAAACTGAGATTGTTTTAATTGGTTGTTTCTGTTTGGGCACAATTAATATATTCCTCTGTGGGAGTTTCTGGTGCTTTCAAAGCTCTGACTGGAGCGAACCAGAGAAGGAACCAGTAAAACCCCAGATATTTGTGTAGTGCAAATGCACCAGTCTGGAAGGTCCTTGCCAACAAAACCAGACAGGATTTTTGCCTCTGGAAAATAGTGCTTGGGTAACACTCGGGTCTGAAGAGGGAGCTGGGATGCTCAGCTGGAACCAGTGGTCATTTAATGCTCTGATACGATATTCTGTATTCCTTAAACTCAGTATTTCTGCTCCAAATATCAATGATATTGTACCAAATGGGAATGAAAGAAGGGAAAATCTTCATATGAAGCCAGAGTACCTAATTAAGGCAGATCATTAGGGAAGGGGTGGGGGAAGAAGAGTAGATAATTGGGGTGTTTTATTCATAGTGCCATTGCAGTCATTTGGCTTAAATTTATGGATGTCAAAAAGTTATTTATTTTTTTCCTTAGCAGTGAACCATTTATTTTGATTGATTTTTCACTTTAGGGTCTCACTAAGGTTGAAGTGGTCAAGAAAAAACTCTTGTTGCAAACAACAGAAGAGATCACCCTCCAAACAAGTTAGTGAGAGAGAACTGAGGAGATGTAACACATGTGGGCTGAAACTGCAAGGGAAATTAAGGGATCCCTGTGAATTATATGAATATATGGATGGATTTTAGCTTTCCTAAGACAAAAAATAAAATTGCAAAGCTGTTTTTAGCACCTTGGTTAATGTGCACAGGTCTTACCTGCACTTCGTTCAACAGTCTTGATTATTTCAAACCTGCCTGGATGTTTAAAAAGGAACAGCTTTGAAAACCTGGAATATACAGAAGGATAAGTGTTACCAACAGCTCGAAATGCTGCTGGATTCTTGCTGGTGCAATAACAACTCCCACAACCTATAACTGGAATGTTTCTATACAGGGATACCCCTTTGGGATACTTCAGAATAAGTTTATTAGAAATATTCTGGAAACAACACTGGAGGTGTTTTCTGTAAGCAGTGCAAAATCATTTCATTCTTTTCCTCGGCTTCCATGAAATCATCACTGATACACCACTGAATTTGGAATTTTAAGGATAAGATTTTGGCTCTGGTTTAAGGTCTCGGCACAGAATGGAAAGAAAAATGAAACACAAATGGGAACATTGTACCCTCATTCCTTCCATGCTGCTGCCATCGGTGCTTTCCATGATTTCATTAATTCAGAAGAGCCTCCATTTCTCCACACACTCCAATTCAATGTCTTTTTTCTGCTCAGGGCTCCTTATTTCTCTGCCCTTGCCCAACAGCAGAAAAGAGCCACTGGTTTACTGCAGTGAGTGGGACAACACAAAGGAAGCAAAAGCTCCTCATGTTTCTTGGCTGTGCCACCTGCAGGATTGAGAAGTCTGGATTTCTGAGCCAGAGCAGTGCTACAGACACACCTGAGCTGAGTCACCAGGGCATCCCAAAGGGCTTAGGCCCATCCTGTTGGAATATTTAATAATTCTGTGAAATTAGCATAGATTTGGGAACTGAGCGAAGGGAATTAAAAATTGCCTCCAAAAATTACAGAGCAAATTAGCTGATCCTCTGAATATCCAGGCGTAATTAGAAACCAGTAAGAGCTGGAAAACAAATGTCAGCCTCAGCTGGAGGTGTCAGGAGGAAGCCATCAGCGAGCACTTTTTTCCTTCCCCCAATCCAAACAGCAGATGAGGTTATCCCTAAAATAAACAGGGCCCATCTGCTGCCCTCAAATTCAGTGAAGAGGGAAGGTGAAAAGGGGCATGGAAGAGGCTCAGATTCAGAAGCTGTCAGGAAGATGGAGAATCGAGAAGCTCTTTGGGACAGAGGCCTTGCCTGGCTCTGTTCCCTCCTCCTTCCAGCAAGGAAATTTTGGTAAAAGCACCATCGTGGGCCTCTTTCCTCCATGGAAATTACAACTCCACAGCTGTGAGGGAAAGGAAGGAGCAAACCTTCTGCAGGTGACCTCAAGGGACTCGTCCTTTGGGACCTGAAGCCTCTCCACATCCTTTAAGGAGGAGGTTCCACTGGTGCAAGCAGAGGAAATGCTGGAAGTGGGAACTTCCAAAATATCCATGGGTTAAGCTGCTGCTGAGGAATCATCTGAGACTTGGTGAGCAACCCAACATCTCAAACCCTAAAACAGAGGTAGATTTAAAGCAAATATAAATTTGACACAATTGAAGGATGGGGTTCTTAGCATGGTCAGAAGGAAAAAAATATCTGATCATAGGTTTTCTTTTTCGATAGAATATAATTATGTAGAGTTTTGTTTTTAAATTAAATTTCACAGGCAAGTTTTGCACTACAGGAAAAAAGCCTCAACCAAAACCCACCCCCAACCCCAACTGAGTGAAAATAAACCCCAAACGACCAACCCAAAGCTAAAGCTGGAGGAAAAAAAAGTTGAGGTATCAAGTTTCAGTGAGCTGCCTTTCCCTTGTCTGGTTTCTCTCCAGGATTTATTGGTCCCCAGAAACGTTTCATTTAGGGCAAATTATGCAAGACTAAACAAACTTTGCTTCCTAAAGCGCAAACACTTCAAAAGGTTTTTCCTTTTCCTGATTTCAACATGACTCAAGGAAAGAGAAAAACGTGCTTTCTCTGACCTCATGAAAGTAGAAATTCTTCTTCCTTTCAAATTTAGCAGCTCATTCAACATCAGAGTCCATTGTACTGCTTAAAACCTTCCCAAGCCGTGAGCATGTGCAGAATTTACAGGAGGAATTACAGCCCTTGATGTATTTTTCCTTGTGTTTCCTAGAAAATTCAGCTTAATTGGTTCACTTTTCCAGCATTGGAATTGTCTCCTGCACTCTCTGAAATTAATAGCAAAAAATTTGTAATTCCTACATTTGAAGCCTAATATGTAATTAATGAGAAATAATTTTTTTAATTTATGAGAAAAATACTTTCCCCATCTACAAAAGAACCCCAGGTTTTGAACTTCAATTGGAAAATTCGACAAATATTTTCAAGTTTCTTTTAATTTACTTAGTTAAGTGTCTGTATAGATTTTTGATTTGTATCAAATCTGGATGAAGCTTTCAGAGCTTTATTTCAATGCAATTAGTGGTGTTTTGTGATTTAATAACAAAGAACTGGAAACTGTTCAAGTTCCCCTTATCTTTTCGGGAATGATAAACAGAAACTGGACTATTCCTACAATTTTTACTCCTTCTAATCTTCAAAAGCTCAAATTCCACATGAAATGTTTCAAACTGAGGCAGATAATGGGAGGCTAAGTTTACCTCTAATTTCTCATAAAAACCTGATCGATTCTGGTTGATCTCCATTTAACCTGTCAGGAATTTTTGCAGCTGGGTAATTGCAAAAGTTTTTGCACGAAGTTGTATCTGGAAAAAAAAAATCCCTTTTGTTTATTGAGTGCTTATTTAAAATTACAGGATTTTGGTTTTCAAACAAAAATTTCATATATGCTTCCAGATTTGGAAATCCATATTTTTTTCACTCTTTTTCTGAATGTGGAGCTCTGTTTTCCCCCAGTGATGTATGAGCTTCATGGGGGCACAGTAAGGACAAATCAATGATCCAGGTGTGCACAGTGAATCATCAGGGGCTTAAAACTGCCTCAAGATATATTAACTCAGGGTGAGTTATGCATTAAAATCTCCATTCTCCTAAATGTCCGTCAGCATGATTTCTGGATAATGGAAAATTACCAGTTCTGTAATCCTTATTCCATGTAATAGAACTGGGGCTAAATTTATGAAGTCCTGTTGGGTTTTAATGCGATCCCTTGTGCCAAAACCGTGTAGAACTTTAGAAAAATATCGACTGAAAAAGCCTTAGTCTCTGTGTTCCAGAAACCGAAAACACAAGTGGCACTTTACTGCAGCACTGAGGGAAGTAGACCAAAAAAAAAGCCACACTCCACAAATCCTGAGTCCTACATATTTGATTCCTGTATGAAGCTCAGGAAAACCTCATAGACACCCATTTATACGTGCAAGGAAATCAAATAAATGCTATTTATTTGGTGTAAGTTTCCTCTTACTTTTAGACTACAACAATTTTTTGCTCAGCAATTTTCATAAAGTCACGGAATCCCAGATTGGTTTGGGTTGGAAGGGACCCTTAAAGCCCATCCAGTGCCCCCCCTGCCATGGGCAGTGACACCTTCCACTGTCCCAGGCTGCTCCAAGCTCCATCCAACCTGGCCTTGGACACTGCCAGGGATCCAGAGGCAGCCACAGCTTCTCTGGGCACCCTGTGCCAGGGCCTCGCTACCCTCACAGGGAACAATTCCTTTCTAATATTCAACATAAATCTCTAAGCCTACCAATGAATCCAGTTTTTCCACTCCTTCCTGAAATATCTTTTGCACTTCTCTTCCTCTGCTTTGTACTCAAGACGAAACAATTTTTTTCTTTAAAATGCTGTGAGGTTTTTCCCCGTGAGCTGCACGAGGAGCAGGATAATTCTTCATTATCCTCCGAGCCGAGAGCGTTCCCAACAGCTCCTCAGGGAGCAGCTCTGCCCTCGGACAGGGAGGCCCCACAATCTCCATTTAACTTCAGGAGTCCGGATCTGACTGTGGCATTTTTTTTCTGTCCTTGAAGCAAAAGACACAGCAACATCTGCTGTGTCTACAAACCTTCTACTTTAGGAATTCTTAGAGTTCTGAAAATCAGGATAAAAAGGATTAAATTCAGTAGCCACCTAAAGGTTAAATTCAATCCTATGTAAAGAAGAAGTGCAAGAAACACCCCTTGTCTTAAATCCATTTAAAGTCCTCCAAATGTGGCTGTGGCGGGACTTAATGCACAGAGCTTATAAAGCTCTGAAATAAAAGGGAATTTCACCACCTGTAGGAACCTGCATTTCTCAACTATTACATATCAGTGTGAGGGGAATTTTGTGGAAATCCTGAACAGCAGCAACACCTGAGGGAAAGAATGAGCTGAATGAATGATGCTGCACCATCAGCCAAGGAAAAGGAAAGGTTCCTGGAAGGTAACTCCTAGTCCACCACTAAAGTCTGTCCCCAAGTGCCACATCCCCACATTCTTGCACACTTCCAGGGATGGTGATTCCACCATTTCCCTGATCAGTCTCTTCCAATTCCTGACCACTCTTTCAGTGAGGAAATTCTTCCTAGCAAGAGTGCCCTGGTAATGGAAAATTGATGGAAAGGTGAGGGTGAAACTGATTGATGTCTGATGGTGATTGCCACATTTCTCAGGTCTCAGGGATGCGGCACCAGTGGAAGGAGGAGGTGGTTGGTCCTGGCTGTCCTTGGAAGAGCTCAACCTCTACTGGGAACCTTCCCTGGAGCGTAACAGGTGAATGGATAAATTCCTTTGATTACATTGTAAATTTAACCAACTTTCCCAACATCCCAACATCTGCCTTGAAGCTTCAAAGGAGGAGAAAAGCTGATTTAAGCTGCATGAAACAACAAAATTCACAGTGTGCATCATGACAGCAGAGAAATTTAGCATTTCCTTAAAACCCAGGAAAGTTAACGCTATTCCCTTACTGAAGTTGGGTAAACCCCCAGATTTTTATCAAGACACTCATTAGAGTTGCATATTTTAAATTAAAATTTCAGGGAAAGTATGGTTGATGCAAGTGAAACCCAAAAGAAATCCTACATAGGGTGAAAAAGAACAGTTTAAGTTTTTCTTAAAAATCAGCTTTTGTGCTCGTAATGTGATAAAAGAACCTGTTGGTGGCAAAAGTTTCTTTTTAAAATATGCAGATTTTAAAATAATATTTTAAAGGCAAGAAGGAAGACTCAATGTGAAAGTTGTTCCAGCTCTTTAGAAACCAAATAATTTATAATTTATAAATTTAAAGAAGGAGGTTTACATGAAAATGGTATTTTTAGCTGGACTTTGGCATTAGAATGTAATGTTAAATTCTCAAAGTCCTTGAAATATGGCGAGTGCAAGAAAATATTAATCTGTTTACTTTAATTTTTCAAATATATGAGTCACAGTCACATATTTTTGTCTTTTGTGCCCATAATTTTGAGTAGCTTTAAGGAGTTGTGACTAATACAGGGCATGACTGCCATTCTTTTTTTCCCCTCGGTGTTAAATATGTGTTTATATTTTTAAAGCCTGTTTTCAAAATTTGTTCTACATTTTCCCCGAGTTCTGCTCCGAGTATCTTTTTTCTGCAGTTGCTCAGTGTTTTATTTAAAGATATCTAATAAAGAGCATGGAGTCAAGGTTCTCACTGTAGGAATATTAGACTTTAAACAAATGTCTTTATCACCCTTTTGCAGTAAGTGTTGAACTAAATGGATGAATATTTGATCCAGTGTTAAATTAAAAAAATATTTGTAAAAGTGTTTATAATGTATTCCCTTGCCTTTTCCAAGTGCCATGAAAAACAATTCAGGTTTCGAGAGAGCCAGGAATGAGAGTATGAAGAATATTATGCAAATATGAGCATAACTATGAATCTTCTTCAATATTTGCAGTCCTGCTGCTTGTGATTTTAGCCATTGAGGGAAGAAATACAGCCTGGCTCTAGCCTTGGCTCTCTTCATCACTTTGAATACTGCTAGGATAGAGGCAGTAATCCAACAATAAAACCTGCCTCTTCCTCTCACTTTTTCTATCTGAATTATTAATAATTATTGCCATTTGTTATGATTCAGTTTGTCCTAAAAATAAGGGTGGTTCTCACTGCGGGTCTGCTCCATCTCCTCCATCAGCCGTGGGAAGCCTCTGCTGAGGGCACTGGCCACAGGCAGCTGTGCCTGGCACACCCTGAGTGCTGTTGAAACCCAAAATCTCCTCTTCCAGAACTCTAAATCTTCATTTTGCTGGAGCCAGAGGAAGGGAGCTCCGGCCAGGCTGCGAGAAAGAACTGACAGTGCTGTTCCATCAGTGTTTTGGGATATGTGGGGTGGGCAGGTGGCTTTCAGGGCAGCCTGATGTTGGCATCAGCAGGTTCTGGTTGGTTTATTTCCTGCCTCAGATGAGAATTCTGGGAATCCAGAACCTTGGCATCACCATCCTGCTGCTGGACACCTGAGCAGCACAGGAGCTGTGTGACACAGGAGGCATTTCCGAGCTCCTGCAGAAGAGCTGCAGATCCAGAGGTTCCAGAGATTATCCCCCAGATCCAATTGGGGTGTGGAAGTATTCACCTGTGAGCTCTTTATGGAATCCTGACTCTTCTGCAGGCACAGGCTTGCATCTTTTCTATGCCTAAAAAGCCAGGTTAAGTCCAATGGACTTCATGTTGGAAGCTCCAGGACACAAACTTTTCTATTCTTCATTTCCCTCCTCCTCGTCACAGCTCAAAGTGTTTTCTCAGTCATCAGGAGAAGGTGATCCCACTGGGAACTGCTTCTTGTGGAAGTGTTGATCTGCTGACTGTGGCTGTGACTTCTCCAAGGTTTCCTCAGGCACCCATGTGTCATTTCCCTCCCTCTTTTCCAAGCTCAGTGCACAGGGTCTGGCACAGGCTGCAATTCTGCCCTGAAAGCTGCTATTACCAAAATCACATTTCTGATTATTGTAGAATAAAGAAGCATCTTATGAGTATTTTGTGTGTATTTTCTTGTGGTAATGACCTGAAATATCGCAGATCAGCCGGATTTCCTGCATTCCTGAGTTACCTTGGTTAGGAACAGCCTGTGAGCTGCCAAAACACTGTAGATATTTCAATATGTATAAACCCCAGAGATGTTGGTGTTGTGTTACTCAAGTTTCTACTGAGAGATAAATTGAGATAAATTTGCCTCGTCCATGCTTTGATTTTAGACATAGGTTGTTTGCCAAATAATTACAAACATAAACAGATGACTTTGACAAGATGATAAAGCATCATCTTGGATTAACTTCCCCATCTTTCTCAGCCTGATCAGTCCTTAAAGGTTTTGTGAAAACTCTTCTGAGCTTTCTCTTATTGAAAGGAGCCTGACTGCAGCTCCCACTGGCTCCCAAAAGTAGTGAATCAGGAATGTGCATTTAAAACTGGCACAGGTACCTTGCTTTCCCTCAGTTGCTCCCTCTCCAAAACTCATCAGCCTGAAAAGCTGTGATGGAATAGAATCATGGAATATCCTGAGCCGGTAGGGACCCACAAGGATCTTCAATTCCAACTCCTGGCCCTGCACAGGACACCCCAACAATCCCACCCTGTGCCTCAGAGTTGTTTTTTCCCTTTTGAAATGCAGTTGGTAAGTCCTCACACAGCCTCAGTAGAAGCTCTGGCCTTATTTCCCATAAATGAGGATCATCATTCAGATGGTATCTGTGCTCTAGAGCAATTCTTTATTGCCCTTCCTCCACCTGGCACGTTGTTTTCTGGGCTACTTGATATTCTGCTGCCTCTTGGCGTCACAAAGAATATCTCATAACCTTATTTCTGTGGCCTTGAGAATCAGACCTTGTGCCCCAGAATATTTAAAGTTCTAAGGCCGTTGCAATCTACAGCTTCCTCATGAGGGGACAGAGACTGATCTGTTCTCCCTGGTGCCAGGGACAGGACTCCAGGGAATGGCTGGAGCTGTGTCAGGGCCGGGTTAGGTTGGATTTTAGGCAAAGGTTCTTCCCCCAGAGGGTGCTGGGCACTGCCCAGGCTCCCCAGGGCATGGGCACGGCCCCGAGGCTGCCAGAGCTCCAGGAGCCTTTGGACACTGCTCCCAAGGATGCCCAGGGTGGGATTTGGGGTGTCTGTGCAGGGCCAGGAGCTGGACTCTGATCCTTGTGGGTCCTTTCCAGCTCAGGGTATTCCATGATTCCATGTTTCAAAACACAAAAAGCCTAAGCATGACATCATCTCAGAAATGCATTATGAATTTGGGATGAAGTGGAGGGGAGTTCTGTGACAACAGAGAATGGAAGGGAGGAATTGGCAGTGATTCCCCTCCAAGGCCCTGCTCACCCTGTGGTGGCATCTTGAACCAGTCACCTCAGAGCAGCAGGTGGCAGGGGCTGTAAACAGCCACCAGAAACACTCCCAGCACTTCCCATCTGAAATTGGCTGTGTTTTCTCTACACCCACCTCGAATGGAAACGCTGTGGTACCACAGGGGAAGTACCTGTGAGGAGGGAGGAGAGGTGTTATGAAAGGCCTTGATGTAACTTCAGCATCAAAGTAATAATTATTTCATTTTACTCGTGTGTGGAAATGATTTACCAGCAGGTCTTCAATAAAAAAAGCTCCTGCCTTTAGTGCACACACTCCTGGGTGCTTGCAAACAGAATGCTGCTTGCCTCATGAGCTCACAATGCAAAGAGAACCTGTTACAAATTCAGTCAATGATCCAACAGGAAATTAAACCTTTTAAAAATGGATGAACCAATGGACCAAGTGTAATGGAAGAAAATGCACAAAATGGGAAGAGTGAGTCATTAACTTGATTTAAATATGATTTTTTTTTCTTGTTTTGGCAGTACGGCACCAAGGTCTGACATGATTTCCTCTTTCAAAAATGTAGCAAGGTGGGAAAAGAATAGGAATTAAACATTGCAAAGATACAATTTTTTTTTTAATTAGAAAAAAACCTCAGTGTCATACCAGGCAGGAGAAAAATATCAGAAAATATTTAAACCTGTGAATCTCAGTTTAATATAAAGTCACCCTTTTCTATGACCCTGAGGAGGAAAGGAGTTGTTCTTTTTCTATGATATTTAATTAAATGCAAGTATAGGAAAGATGGAAGGAAAATCTTTTATTCTGAATCTGAAGAATTCAGAGTGAGCCAAAAATGCCAGTTATTGCATGATTCCCACTCCCAGACCACAGCACTGGGATCTGATTTACAGAACCTGGCTGTCAGCATGATTTAAGGATGATGGTGCTCTCACTACAAATAATATCCCACTGTTGAAGGAAAAAATTCATTGTTATTTGCAGACGAGGTCCTTCCCATGAACACACACCTCGTGCACATCAGGTCATGAAAATTTCAGACGTCATAGTTTGGTTTAAGGGGTTTGGGGGGGTTTTTTAAGCTGCTTTTATGTTTTCCTTTCCTTGTTTGATTTACACCCCATTTTCTCTGCCCATATGAATATCACCTTTGGGAGGTCTTTTCCTCCTCCATCAAAAGTTTTCCCTAATTACATTTTTAGGAAGGTAGGAATGCAAGGAGGAGCTAAAGCATCATCTGTATGCTTTTGAGGGGAGTGGTCCTGAGTGGGAAAACAAATATTTCCTTGCTCAGGATCTATAGGAGGGAAAGGGATGAAAATGGCAAAATAAAATAATTTACTGAGCCACAGTGGTCGGTGGAAGTGGGAGAAAAGCTCATTTTGGGAATGTTCTCTCTGTATGATTTGTGATGTCCTCTTTGGCACTTATTTAGGTGATAGATTGTGGAAAAAACATTTGTTTCAGTGGAGCTCTTCACGTTTTGTCACATGTACCCAGACTAACAAGAACATGGTTGGAATAATTAGAAAGGCACCCTTTGAGGGCAGCTTTTTAGCCACCTCTTTTCCTCTAAAGCTGATAAATTCAGTGCTGAAGAGCAGATTGAGTAGGGGCACCAGAGTAAATCAAGGAATGGGAGTCACTGGTAGCTCCTGGGAAGTTTCACCCAAGGTCGTGTCCTGCTCGGAGCTGTTCCATCCCGTGTGAGGAGCCAGGCACACCCCTGGGTCTGTTTGGAGCTGCTGCTGCTGCCAATGGGATTATTCTGCAAATGGGGCACAGCCCTGCATTTCCCAAGCCATAAACACGGGGATGCAGACAAATCCTATTAACAAATAACAGGATTTGTGCTTGCACTGTACCTCCTACTCACCACCTTCAAAATTTACTCCATGCTGGCTGCACCGTTGTTCTGCATGAAATCAAGTGAATTAAAACCCATTTTAAAATCTGCTAAAAACCCTCTTCGGATTGCACCGAAGTGTGAATAATGATTCAACATCATCAGCTGTGGTTGCCATAAGAAACAAGATTTCATAAATCTATAAAGTGTAGAAGAGACAGAAATGCCACAAGCAACATTAATCTACTAAAATGATAACCAGAATGGGATCTTATTTTCAGTGCTGGGATAGTTTGTTTTTTTTTCTCCCAGCTCCTATGGTTTCTCAACAAATCAACAAAAGCAGCTGTCTGCATTCCAGCTGTAAACCTAAACAGTTTTCAGAAGCCTGAAGGCTCAATCTGATCGACTGTATTATCCACCCTTTGTTAATAGTCATAAATGATTTGTTTCTTTTGGAGAAAACCAAGAAGAACTACAAATAAAGGAATTTTATCTGAGTCATAAGTCACTTCATATCACAGTCAGAAATACCATACAGAAGACAGAATTTGCTCTGAATATTTGCAGTGTTTAATATTTTAGAAGTCCTAGCACATCACTTTGGGAGAGCTGTGTATAAATTAGCATGAACACAGAAAATGTTTATTTTATTAATAAAAAAGTAGAGCAAGTAGAGTAGCGCTGCTCCTAAGGACTGACTCGCTGAATTTTAAACAGAAATCTCTGTTTTCCACACCTTATTTCTTATTTGTGTGATGAGGATAAATCACCACAGGCCAAGCAGGTCAGTGGGTGATCCGGGCATGAAGACAAAGCGCTGTGTGACACATTGTCAGGAGGAAAAACAGGTTGATGAACATTGAGAGACATAAACTTTGAAATGCAATAAAAATTGTCAGGAAGGAAGCAGAACTCCGGGTGTTTTGTGCAGTCCTTGACAGCCGTAGCTTTCAGGGAAAACCTTGTGTTCAGATCTGCATAATGCTGGGAGCAGAGCAGAGAGGAACCAGGGCAAGAATGTGATGAAGTGCCTGGCAGATTCCCCTGGAAGTGTTTGGCTAGGGAGAAAGATGATTCTGGAGTAAAGGATAACCCACTGAGCTCTCTTTTCTACATATAGTAAGCACCTCTGGAGAGGAGCTGGGCTTTGGAAGGGATATTTTTATGTGTGAATAGAAACGCGTTTCTTGATATTTTCCATCCTTCCAATGGCGTTGGACATTTGATGTAGGCTTCCAATAATGTTTGGGATAAAACACAACTGCCCAAACGTTCCTCTCACTTTCATAAATAAATAAAAGAGTTGCAATTAGATAAGATTACTCTCTTCTGCATGCAGTAATAAGTTTAGGACACTGAGTGTCTCAAACCTTCATTATTAGGGCTTCAGGTAAATAAACACAGACACTTCATCAAATGCAAGAACCAACTGAGACTGAAGGAGTTAGGAATAGAATTTAATTTCATTTCCTTTCTTTCATTTCCATTGCTTTCACACTTGATTTCTCTTTCCTTGCATAATGGCATGTTCATAAACACAGTCCCAGGCAAAGTCCCTGCATGAAGTGTGGCTTTGCACTGCACACCTGTGTGAAAAGGTGGATTTAAAGTCAAGCATGGCACTGCAGGTGAGCCCATTCTGCAGTGCACTCAGGTTTATTACTGCCTGGCTGTTATTTAAGCCTGCAAAACAACTGGTTAATGTTATATGGATTCATGGAGGGTGTTCCTCAGTATTTCTGTTTCTGTCAGATCCTGGGTGAAACCTGTCCTTGTGGAATGCATGCAGTACTTAAAGAACTCCTGTTTGTGCCAGCTACTCAAATGTTAATACCAGGCTGTGTTCTACTAACACCTGCACAACAGTTTTTAATAAGAGCCTACCAAAATCAGGAAACTGTCCTGAATTTCCAGAGCTGGATCAATATATTCAAATCTTTTATTTGGGTAGCTTACATCTTCCTGCTTCAGTTTCCTTTTTGCCTTCCCCTCTTAATTCTTCACCTCCCTTCCTCTTAAACCTTGTGTGAAATTAGACCAAAAAAATATCTAGAGATGAGAAGTGCCCTCATCTGACTGTAAAGTCCATACAGTGGGCTTGGTAGAGCAAGATAAATAACCATAGGTAAATTTAAGAGCACATTTAGGGGATTGATTTTTAATGATGTTCTTTTACAGACACCTGTCCTGGTTAGTTTGCAAGATAAATAACATAATGGGATCTAGCAAGGAACTAATTTTTATGTGAAATGTGAACCTGGGAAGTTTGGGCAGGCTGACAATATTGAAAAACTCATGGGCTTTCATCTGCTAAAGGCTCTGCTGATTATTTTATGTTCTTGAGTGTCCAGTTGTAATAATGTGAATCCTCCTACAGTTCTTCTGTGGCTCTACTCGACAGCAAATCATGCTCCTACTGAGGAACTTGGAGAATCTAATTTATGTATGTTCATTAGATGTTTGTCAAAAAATACAAACTTTATTCATGAAGCTTAGCTTTCACCCATGATTACTTTAGATGAACAGGCTTTCATTATGTTGTAAGAAATAAATCCTTTTAAAGACTTAAAACCAGTGCTCTTCAGATCCAAAATTATTAATTCTCCTACTTAAGGAAGTAGAGCTTTCCTTAAGCTCATGTGAATGCCACAGATAAATGATTAACATTGCCTTTTGCATAATTGCAGGGCCGAGTGAAATGCTTACATATATATTTCATTTATATAAAAGGTATATGAATCCATACATTGCATTTTAAAGGTAAAAACAAATGAGAGCTGCAGCAGGCTGGCACAGAATGAATTCTGCTTTGCATTTTGGAAGGGCTGTAAATCACTGGAGCTCTGCAGTCAGAGTTTATGATTTCCATCAAAGAGCACGAGGGACATATTTCACTGTAGTCTATCCATTATTCTGCACATACTTGAAAAGAGAAACTCAAACAAAGCTCTCATTAGGAAACATTGACAGAGGACCAGCAGAGAATTCATTTACTGGTACATGGTGATACAGCAAAGCAGGCAGCCAGAGCCATATATCAGAGTGCCATGGGGATGGAGGGCTGAGGAGGAGATGTGCATCTAGACAGGGGTTTTTGTACAGCTCTTCCAAGGTTTCTGTTTGTTCTGATTTCTGGGAGCTTGAAAACAAATGAGAATTTATAGCTGAGGTGTCAGGGAGCTGGGAGGGCTGGCTGCTCCTGCAGGAACAGTGGCAGGAGGGCAGGCCCAGCCCCGTGGCACATAAAGGGCACTCCTGGGGCAATCAAAAGTCAAAAATCAAAGTGATGGGGCAGCTCAGAAAGGATTCGAGTCAAGAGCAGGCCCAGTGATGAGAACCAGGGTCAGCCACATCCCCTGGTCACCAGGTAGGGACAAAGGGAAGGTGCAGCTGGGACATCAAACCCGAGCAATGGGGGCAGGATCAACAACAAGACCAGGCACAGGTGAGTGCCCAGGTGTGGGCAAGGCTGAGGATTCACACCTGAAATGGGGCTGGGGAGGAGCCAGGGGAGGCTGCCCAGGGCAGTTAAACCCTTTTAGTGCCCTGGGAGCCCCAATAAAGCAGCTCTAAATTGCCTGAGGGGCTCCTGGGTGCCCAACAGCAACTTTTTTGCAGAAGCGGTGAGTATTTTCATGGATACACACACACACAAGGATGTGGGTTTTACAAATATTACCTTATCTGCACTTGTTTCATGTCTTGCCTGTCTCACAGGGGTTCAGGTCGGTGCTGCTCTTGGGGTTAAACTCCTGCTGGAGTAGCAGTGTGGGAATCACTGACGGCCATCTAATGGCTTGGCCTGAATATATAGAGAGCAGGCAAGAAAAATATTGTCTCAGCTGGACTTCTCTGGGTTTGGGTGCTGGTTTGGTTTTGGGATTTTATTTTGTAGGTTTGAGAAAATTCAGAAAATGCAGTAAAAAAATCTGCTATGTATGATTTCTCTGGAAATTATTTATTTTAATATATCTTGCTGAATATTTATTCTAGTTTTACAGGTATCAATCAAAATGTATGCAGCCTGAATAATATTTAAACTTTAATTTACACGAAATGAAATTAATTTTGTTGTTCCATTGACGCTGGGGTTTTTTATGTGTTATTAGGATGACATGAGGTGTTTGCCTTCTTTATACTAATGATCATTATTGAGGTTATTGCTGGTACCTGATACCTCCATACACGGAGAGATTAATAATTGGAAAATTGAAATTGTGTAAGGATTTGTGGAAATAAATGAATAACTTTGACACAGCCTTCCCAAAACAGCATGGACTGAGCCACTCTGCTTGTGTTAGTGGGAAATAAGTTAATTTTTCCCTGTTTTGATGAGTGGATTGGGCTAGAAGCTGGGATAGAAACAGATACTCCAAGAGGCCAAATGTGTCAAGATTTGTTATTCAGTCTTGCTGTAGCTCAGTTCTGGTTGCTGCTATGAATCCAGATCTGATTTAGGAGTACATCTGAAAGCTTTTCCATCAAAATATGTCCTGAAAGGAGTGTGCACATATAATCCACTCTAAAGGGTTTTGTCTGTATCAGCTGCAACTGTTGCATTTTAGATTTGTTTTATCTAAAATTTGTCTTCTGGCCATTTCTTTCCCCTAGGCAAGGTGGGGCTCTGTCAGGGGGTGAAATGATTAGTCCTGTGTCAGAGGTTGTAGATCAAGGTCTCTCCAGAGCAGCCCTGTGCTGCCAGTGGGCATTTCCAAAGGGAATTGGGAATATCAGTTGGCTTTAATTGTGTTCTCTGCAAGCGTGATGCTTTTTTTAAGTCAAAGGTCAGGAGAGGCTGAACTCATTTAATATGGACTGAAGTAAAGTACTGACTTTGCACAAGGGCATGGAGCAATAGGACAAAGGAGGGTAGAGTTAAATTGGATATTGGGGAAGGAATTCTTTGCTAATGGGGTAGCAAGGCACTAGATCAGTTTGTCTTGAGAGGCTGTGGCTGCCCCTGGATCCCTGGCAGTGTCCAAGGCCAGGTTGGACGGGGCTTGGAGCAGCCTGGGACAGTGGAAGGTGTCCCTGCCATGGCAGGGGTGGCACTGGATGGGCTTTAAGGTCCCTCCCAACCCAAACCATTCTGGGATTCCATGATAAATTCTGGGAACCTGGAAAATGTTTCTTTGTCTGGCAAAAGCACCAAGAGCTCATGAAGCCAAAGCACAGGCTCATAGTGCTTTTGACTTAGTATAAGGTTTTTCTGATCGAATTTTTCTTGATGTAGGATCAGAGACTGGTTTTGCTGCCACATCTGTGGGGATGATGGTGTTATCATCAGGATTTATGCCATGGAAAATTCAGCCACTAAGTTAAACGGGTGTGTGATGGAAAGGAGGAAGAGATGTGTGGGAGCCTCTGGCTGGTCCGGGAGGAGGACCTGGGTTGGGAGAGTTGATCCTGGAATATTCTTGGTAATTTCTGTTATATACAATACATGTGGTCTGGGGGCTACGGACTCAGAATTTATTGTCCACCCAATGTGGTGTCATTGGTGTAACTGTTCTGGTGATGAAGAAATGCACAATTCCATGTCTTCTTCTCATTCCTTGTTATATATGGGCATAAATATGATGATCATTATTCTTTTATACAAATTCAATAAAATTAAGAAACATTACATACTTTGAGAACACCTTGGTGTTCAAATTGCCTATTATTAAAAAAGGAATTAAAACTTATATTGCATGGGAACATTGATCTGCGGGTTGAACATCCTTGTAAATAGTGAGAAAAGCTATTTGGACAAGAAATTCTCTCTCCCATCTCCTGTGGACCGAGGGAATGAGCTCAAAGTGCCACTTAGGACACTCCTGGCTGGTTGCTGCCTCCTGACTGACAGCAGAGGTGAGGGTGAGGGGCTGGAAGGGGAGAAGGAGTTATGCTCATTGTGAATTATGAATTTCAAATAATTGATGTTTCCAACCAGTGTTCAGTTCCTCATCAGTGAGAAGCACAGCTTGTTTATCACATTATTAAATGGATGGAAGGAAATATGTGCATATTAATGTAAAAAAAAAACAACAAACCACTTTATAAATGGCTGAGTGAAAACTTTTCTGTGAGATTTTAATGAGGATAGGTAATAACATGGATGAGTTTAACCAAATCTGGTTTTCAATCATATGAGAAGGGACTGTTAGTCATAGTCTCCATACACTTGTTCTTCTGAAGGGCAGTTGTATTAAAGAGAAGTCTCCAAATCTGCTGGAGGGGGATGAAATGCAGCTCTGGCTGCTTTGTCAGCTGGCTGGCCTAGGAGAATGGCATTTCTGGCCTAGGAAAGATTTCCATTTACATGGAACATGGATAGCTGAATGAGTTTCTCTTTACTTGTTCCAAATCAGAACATCCCAAGCTTTAGTTTAATCTCAGGTCAGGCTGCCAAGTGACCTTTAGATCATGTTGGTATTTGAGCTGTTTTGCACAGTCTATGAATAAAATCTTTGGTATCTTTATGGATTTAAGAAGTTATTGACCAATGGTTCAGGCGTGTTTGCAGCATTTAAATAATGAGCAGCATTTAAATAATGAGGTTATTTTTTATTAGAAGCCAAGGCAGAGAAGCATGGCCTGAGTCAGCCAGGCCTCCTCACAGTGACTGCCCTGAGAGGTGCTCAGGCTCTCTCTGTGTTCCAGGTGTTACAGTGAGGCAATGCCATCATTTTTGTGTGGTTTTCCTAATAATGATAAGGAAACTGCATGGCAGGCTGCTGGTGTCTGCTTCAGATCCCAGCCTGCCAACTATATTTAATTTTTGCTGCAGATGTTGGTCTCTGGGATATAAGAATTATGTTGGATTAAGGTTTGGGTGTAGAAAAATTCTTGACTTCTAAACTGACCCCAAATTCCAGCCCTCTTTCTGGATCCTATAGTTAGAGAAATGGTCAGTGTGGAGGAGATTGATGCTTAATGTTGTCTGGTTGTAGAGTGGGATGCTGGAAGCTGGGGAATCTAAAGAAGTTCATATCCAACAGGAGAAGAGGAAGGAGCAGGGTGTGAACACCAGGCTTCTCCCTAATGGATATTAAAGTAGTTGGGGCCTGGAGCTCTCAGATCCAGTATTTAATAGATGAGCAGTAGCTGCAGCTGTCATGCTCTATAGTGGAACAGCACTATTACTATTTTATTACCTTTGATTAGTTGAAATTGTATCTTATAGCCAGCAAACCCCTTATAAATGCATTTACCAGCAGCTGTATTTCTGCCCAGCCCTGGCACCACAAGGAGCTGCTGCATTAGAGAGGCCCCATCCATCACACTTTAGATTTGAAGCAATATCCTCTCCCTAAATTAACGTCATCACCTCCTAACAGCTGTGGCCACCAGCTCAGGGATGGTTGATGAGCTTGTCAGTGTTTCCAATATAAATTCTGCTTTTAATGGATATATTTGTAAGTCAGACCTACTTAGCTATAAAAATCTGCTCTGGGTTGGAACTTGGCATGGAGGGCTCTCCCTGGATGATTTTCTTCACAGTCCTTCTGTGCTTGATTGAAAACTTTTTGCCAAATCCAGTCAAGCACAATAAACTTCTGGAAATAGTAATTAAGGGTCTTGATGGCTGTGTGGCTGTGGTTTTGGCCAATTGTTTTCCTCTGGGGGGGAGCAGGCAGAATCTATTTACTGATGATGTGATCTTCTGTCTCCAAAGGGTGCTTGAATAATATCCTACCCTAACTGGTTCATTGAGAAATGCAGGCCTCCCCTCTCCCTCCAAAATACCAGCTCTGTTCACTCCCCTAAGAATAACAGAAATGGGAAAAAGAAAATTTCGTGTGGATTTGACAAAAATATGGGCCTATGTGTTCATTTTTGGTTTAATGTATGAAATCTTTGAGTTCAAAAACACTTCAAAGAGAAAGAATTTCTTTATTTTGGATGTAGTGTGAATGATTTCAGCTTCTATTTTGTCCCCTTGTTTCTTGGGTGATGCTAGACTTAGAAAACTCAACCCGTAAATATGCAGTTTGATTTAGCTGGCAGAGAATTTTTGCTAAAATGCAGTTTCTCTGAAAAAATAAATATCGGTTTTTAGTCTTTAGTTGATAATCTATCACTTGTTAACAGAAGATTTGTCCAACAATGTCCTAAAATTATAGCTGGCAACAACCACACACTCAATATGTATTTATCAGCAGGAATTTAAATGTGAGCACGTGATGACCAGATGTTTCCATTCTTATTGCTAGATAAGACATCTTAGCAATCTTTGTGTTTGAAAAGCAGGTGAATCATCAGTTATTTTTGTGAGTTTTCATGTTGGTGAAATAAATTTTGAGACAGAATTCATGTAACTGCATGGAGAAGGTCCAGTGAATGCCAACCAACCAAAGTGTGGTCCAGGCTTTTTCTTCCTCTCTTCCTGATCTGTGTTTCTACTCTGCAGGTTATTATGTGTCAGGAGGGAGCCAGCTTTCCATGGAAATGGGAAAAACTGCCAAGGTATCGCTCAACTGAGCATCTCATTCCCATTTATCTGCCTATTGTCATCTTTAATTAGCTGCAGTTTCCTCAAACGCTCCTGGCGCAAACATTTTCAGCTCTTCTTCGAACTCCATCTCATTAAAGCATCATGAAAAGCAGCACCTTGACACCCTTCCCACATCACTGTGTGAGTGCAGCTGCTGTTTGTTCACTCACCAAAGTTCTCCTGCACACACAGCTGGGTGTGAACAATATCTGAGCTTAACCTCTGAGATAAGGGTTTGGAGCAGTGCAAATCCAGCCTCCCGTCTGCTCCTTGGAGCTGCCTTTAATGTCTTCAAAACATGTCAGCAGTGGAAGGAGGCATAACTCACACAGTCCTGGAATACAAGGGGAAGATGAAAAATGGGGAGCTCTGCACAGAGCAGTAACACCATGTGCTATCAGCTTTCTTGAAGCCTTGTAAACCTGTCAGGAACATTCTTGCTAATAGTCCATAATACCTTGTTGTAGAAGTAGTAATCAGTGATTTCTGAACCAAACTGGCAATTCAGAAATGAGTCATTGCTCACATTGATTTTTATTTTTTTTTAATGTGGTCGGCATCTGTGTCAGGCAGTAACAGCTGCAGCAGCAGGTTCCCATCCCGTTGTCACAGGCACAATTCAGGTCTCAAACAACGAGGCACGACTTTGACCTATTGCTATGCAAATTCCCTTCTAATGTGTGTTGATAGTGTAGCAAAACATGTTTTGACTAAGATCTGAAAGAAAGGCTACTATTAGAGAGCTGTAACTGAGCCATTTAGGGCTGAAACTAATAATTTGTTAGGAACTGCTTACCAAAACCTGCTCTTAAAAATTTCTTTTAAGAACAGACTTTGGGTCTAAGGGAACCTGTATTTTCTGTAAACATGGCAGCATTCGATACAGATGGGCAACAAAGTTACGGGATATGCGTGCAGCTGGAGATAAGGAATGTTTGCAGCTGTTAGGGAGGTCTTCTCTGGGTTTGGAGCAGCATTAAAGCACTGACAGTTCCTCCCGACTCGGCATCTCTGAGGTTGGAAAAGCCTCCAGGATCATCAAGTCCAAGCTGCCCCCCTCCCCACCTTGTCCCCAGCCCAGAGCTCGGAGTGCCACCTCCAGCCCTTCCTTGGACACCTCCAGGGATGGGGACTCCAAACCTCCCTGGGCAGCCCCTGCCAAGGCCTGAGCTCCCTTTCCATGGGGAAATTCCTGCTGCTGTCCAACCTGAGCCTCCCCTGGCCCAGCCTGAGGCCGTTCCCTCTCCTCCTGTCCCTGTTCCCTGGGAGCAGAGCCCGAACCCCCCGGCTGCCCCCTCCTGTCAGGGAGTTGTGCAGAGCCACAAGGTCCCCCCTGAGCCTCCTTTTCTCCAGCCTGAGCCCCTTTCCCAGCTCCCTCGGTCCCTCCCCACACCCCTGACTCTCCAGACCCATCCCGGACCTTTCCCTTTTCTGGACTTGCTTCAGCCCCTCAACATCATTTCCCATCTCTGGAAAGCTCCTGTGAGCTCTAAACCATCATTTTTCAGAGTTTCCTTCTTTCACTGGCAAAGAGAAAATCCGAAATTTTACAGCCCCCAACTCAGAGCACTGAAAGAGATGTGACTGTGAGTTCTATTCCAGGACTAACATTTGATGACTTTTGTGCCTGAAAGGGAGAAATCCAAACCAGGAATGAACCCTCTGGGTGCAGAGCCTTGAAGAGGCAGCAGCCATGGGTTATTCTGTACCATGTTGACTCTGCTGGTGCTGTAGGGACAAGAGCAAGGTTAGAAATTCTACTACAGTTTGATTTTTCTAAAGCCATTTTCGTGTCTGGCAGAAGAGGTTAAACTCAGGACACAGAAACATTTTCTTTTAAAGGCTTGACAATGGCTTCATAAGGATTTCATGCTCTCCACCACCATTTCTGCCGGGAAAATCCAGTTGGTGTCAATATTTGCAGAGCTGAGAGTGGACCAGATATCAGAGATGGTCTGTGAAATGTTTACAGTCCAAAACCAAACAGGAAACTCCCAGGCCTGACGTTGTAATGATAAAGGACAACATTCCCCAGATGCTTGTCAGGAGAAAAGGGAAACAGAATAAATAAATGTTCATCATTTTTTCTTTGCCTTGAATAAAAGTGATTATGGAAATAGATAATAATTGCAAAATACAATCATTGGGTTTAAAAGCAGCTGTCATGTGGACCAGTGCTGAAAAAGGTATCGTGAGGCTGCTTAATGAGAAAAAAATATTGTTAATTTTCTTTGCTTAGGATTAGTTTCTGGGGGAATAGATAACATCTGAAATTCCATCTTGAATTACAGTACTCCTTCTGGCCTGCCTTTTGTGACTGTAAAAATGCATCTCTCAGTATAACAAATGAGTTATTTCTTTATTTCCACTCTGACACTGAACTGAAAACTACAAAAAATGGTAGAAGATGAAATAATTTTCTTATAGTTTTCTTATTCAGGAGCCAGTGGATATTTATGTGGTATCCTGGAGATGATTAACATTTGGAGAGGGAGATAAAAAAAATAATGTGCAATTAAAAAAAAAAAGGTAAGGAGAGAGTAGATATTAAGTCAGAAAATTTCTCCTCTTGAGATACTCCGTGAAATTCCCATATCTTAACTCTAGTTTCTTTAATATAAATTTTCAGAAGGCTTGATCTTTCTGTGTACAGAGGAATTATCTTTTATTAATTCAGCCTATTAAGCTGTGTGTATTGAGTTGTTCATACTGGTGATAGTTCCTAAACTTTTAAAACCATTTCAGGAATAGCTTTTCTGTGAAATCCACGGCCTATGCATAATGTGTGATGGTGTGGGCTGGAGATCTTAATTGGGTTTTAGTTTGGATCTGCTGGGTTACTTAATCTTCAAGGCATCATTTTCTAACAGAACTCTGTTTCTGTATTCCTCTCACTGTTGCAGCCACTGGAAGGAAATTGGGTTTACTGTTGTTGTAAAAGAGTTAGGAATTAACTCCTCCCCAATGTCCCCTGCACAGTTATCTGCTTTTTCATGTCTCCTGCTTCCTCCCTCCAATGGTTGGGCTTTAGCGTGAGAAAAACAGGAATTTGGTGTTCAGAGAGTGCCCGGAATCTGCTGGGACTCCCACAGAAATAAAGCACATTAAAGGCTGCCAGGGACCAACCCCCAAGGATAAATCCAGAAGCTCTGAGGAGGAAAACGAAAGTTCTATTGAAACCTCTGTGTTTGTCCCAGCACATCCAGCTGGAGATAAGGCCTGGAATGATAAGCAGCAGATAGGATCCGACCACAACGTGAACTTGCAACAAATTTATCTGAAATACATGTTTTATATACAAAGGGCTGCTCTCTTAAATCAGTAGGGAAGGGCCTAATCACAGCTTCAGAATTCAAAGTGTAGTATTTTTTTATCTGAGTCTCCTGTTTCTTTTTTCCTTCTGAAATACAATTTCCTGATATAAGGAGGGGGCATCTCTTCACTCTTTGATTATATTTTTAACTATCTATTTTTTAATTAGCTTTTCTATTTAATTAGCTTTCCCAAATCACTCTCAGTAGTATCAGTATTTTTTGTGGAACAATCTGAACTCCCTCTGGTGGTCAGAGTATACTTTTGGAGTCCTCTATGTCTTAAACCATCAGTTCAGGGTTTTTTTCGGGGAAGGGTGATTGTATCAATGGTTACATACTTAACTGTGAATTTTTTGGTACCTCTCATCAAATTCGGTGATGAATTTGGCATTTAAAAATTTAATATGTCATAGAGAAAATAACTCTAGCTGAATGACTGTGAATAGAAATTAATTGTGTTCAAAAATTTTTATTAAAATTTGTAACCCCACCCCTTTCAATTGATAATTTCTTACACTTTAATCAGAATCCAAAGATAGTTGCTTCCTCCTGTGGTACCTCGTGGTGCAGCTTGTGCATAAGATATGCACAATCCTTACTCGTTTCTGAATTTCTGAAACGCACGGCAAGGAACAAACACCACAATTTAGGTAAAAGGTTTCATATGAGCTGTTAAAGAAATCCTCACAGCAAATGTGTGCTCGGTGTTGTGGGTGTGAGTGACCTGAGAGCAGTCCTGTCAGGAAGATCAGGTGCTGAACAAAATGAAACGAGGTGGTTTTGCCTGGAATACGGAATTTAGGAGGAGACAACAATCTCGGGTAGTCCTGAGCAGAGGTACAGCAGTTCCACAGCTGCCTGGTTGCTGTTATTGCCTCTCCCCTGTGTGGTGTGAAATCCTCTCTCAGACAGCCCCGGCCTGCTGCTGCTGATGCCTCCTCCAGCCACCTAGAAACACAGACTAGACAAGAGCAAGGGAATAAAGACAGGTATTTATTTGAAGGGCCTTCAAGGTACACCCTGGGGGAGCCAAAGGCTGCTTCCAAAAATTGGACCCCAAGATGGACAACAGGTCACGAGTTCTTCACACTTTTATAGGTTTGGTTCATTTGCATATCAGGGATAATTCTCCAATTAAAGCCCCAGTTTAGCGATGTAACTCCCCTCAGCTTGCCCCCTTTAGAATCTTTAGTTTACACATTTTGGACCTAGAACAGCCTGGCTGTCCTTGAAGGCAAAGCCTGGAGAGGCTTTGTTATGTCTGCCCAGTACGAGAGAGCGGGAATTACAGGCTACAAGGAACTTCAGAGTTACACTCTAAGCAGTACAGAATTTGAAAATGTAAAAGTTAAAACCTAAGGCATCAATGAGAGGATGAAAACACCTCAGAGATGCTACAGCTCCTGGTGAGTCACTAAAACAGCCCCAACCTGCTCGGCCCACGCTGCTCATCAAACCCTGATGGGGCTGAAGTGCAGCAAACAACCCTGGGAGGGTTTGGGGGTGTTTAGGAAATGCTCAGGGTGTTGTGTTCTTCGGGTGTTTTAAATGTGCCTTAAATGAAAGTGCTTCCTAAACTTAAACTTCAGGATTTGCATGACTGCACGGACCATTTCCTGTGCTGAACAGAACTGAAGAGCTCAAAACAATCACGCAATTAATTTGTGTTCTGAGCTGTTTGAGGGTGACTTTACCAACAATCTCTAGACATAAGTTAAGGCACCCCAGTCAATGAATGCCAGCCCCGTGTCTGTTAGAAGCACAGGATCATTAAGTGTGTCATTGCCTATCAATATCACAGCCGATGTTAACAGATAAAAAACCTTTCTGGGAATATCTTTATCCTCAGCAACATTTTCAAGCCATTCCTAGGCGAGGGCTCCCTCTTCAGTCCTGCAGCAGAGATCAACATTCATTTATTTCTCTTGGCAAATAAAGTCGGGTGTTGTACATGAACAATGGCAAACACATTCATTGGCTTTTGCAAAGACATTTACTCCAGAAAAGCTAAATAAAATAATGTGCTGAACACTGGAAGCTTCGTGACAAATGTCATTTGCAGCTCTTGGACTCTGTTTCTTCTTCTTGAATTATTTTGAGTGATTTGTCCGGGATGGAATATCAGGTCTTTGATCTCTGGAGTGATTATGTGAGGTTAGCAAAATAATTGAAATGGAGGAAAACACAGATGATAGAAAAGAAACTAATCCACTGAACAATACAGTGTGTATTAAACTGGCAGTAAAACAATTAGGATGTGCACTCATGCAACAAGCAAACATTAAAAAAATCTGCACACAGAAACATCTAGAGCAGGGTGAGCAGAGTGAACAAAGCTAATTCCAAGCTCAGGATGATAATTTAGGCCATTTCATGAGCTCGTCCTCATGTTGTTTGACTAATATCAGCAGTTTGCTCCCATAAGTACAAAATGATGTTGAATTCTAATGGCCACTTAAGTCATGGAAACAATATAATTAGAGTAATAAATACAACTTCATGTTTTCATAATTAGAGTAATAAATACAATGCTGGGTTTCTATAATTTACCTGATTGTTATCTGTGATTTATTGTTGTTATACCTGAGCCCTTGAGGGCCCAGGGAGTAGGGGAGTGCACAGACAGAATGTACCGACTGTTCTCAAAATTATCTTGATTCCAGAGGGGAAAGATGGGTGGGGAAGGGCTGGAAATGTCTGGCAAGGTCATGGTTGATGCCCTGTGTCTGCAGTAATGGCAGAACAAGTGAAGAAATCATAGAATCCCAGAGTGGTTTGTGTTGGAAAGCACCTTAAGGCTCATCCCATTCCAGCCCTGCCATGGGCAGGGACACATTCCACTGGACCGGGTTGCTTCAGGCCCCATCCAGCCTTGGCAGCTGGAACGAAACAGTGGAGATAACAGCAATAGTTTAGGAAAACTGCAGACTCTGTGGCAGTTTATACCCTTTCTCCCTTTCAGCTTCTATCCCGATTTCATTTCCTGGACCCAGAGAATCCTCTGGCATTTTATATCCCATTGTTAATGTTCCTGTATTCCTCTGAAGAACTGGGTATTTTAACACATCCCTCTAGGTTCCCATGCTGTGGCCAGGGCACTCCATGGGAAACCACAGCAGCTGAAGCCCTTGGTGCTGTGGCCCCTTCAAAAAATGAGGGTCCCAAAGGAGAAAAGAGCCACTGGAGCACTGAACTCCCATTGATACTGGGATGACACTGCTTCAGTTTTATCTCTTTTTTTTAACTGTATTTTTAATGCAGTGAGAAATCACTGTTAGCTGGGGGCTGGATGCTTGTGAGATGGTGTTTCTTTGTTTATAATGTGTGAGGAGAGACAGGTCTGGGTGTGATGCCACACAGCTGCTCCAGAGGAATTAAAAACCAGGTAAATGAACTCATCACGTTCAAAGAGCTGCTGCTTCCATCCTTATTTTAAAGGACAGGTACCAGGGGACACTGTCACCCTCCATGTCCTACAGCTGTGACAACAGACCTAATTCTGTTTATTGATACACATTAGAGTGACATAAATAAGTGATGTTGTGCTAACAGAGAATACAAAATTCACTTTGTAATGTCCTAAATGTGCAGTCCTTTTTTTTTTTGGTTGGTTTTCTTCTTTCATATTCACCTGTAAATCCTGTGCTGCAATACCTGGCTCTCACTGGGGCATGTTTGGCACTCCTCATAAACACACTAACACGGTCTGGGGATGGAAGTGTAACTTCCAGGGTAAATTCTAAATGCTCCAGATGTGCTAAAACTGTCCAGACTAATTCAGATAATTTATGAACTGGGAGCCTGCCAGCCTTGGTGTGCATCAGTGTTATGTAGCTTTGCACCTGCTCCGGGAAGTAACAAATTCATTAGGAAGTCCTGTGGCTCTTTCATTTCCTTTTTGTGCTGAATAAATCATCCTGTACATGAATAGATATGTCAAGCAGAGTGGGGTATAAAGTTCTTGTATAGATGTTAGGTTTTTATTCTTGAAAGTGACAGAAGAAAAATTCAGGTGTCCCCCTCACCCATCCCTTGATGCCTTTGCCTCATCAGGAAATGATTCAGCAGCGCTGCTGCTGATGCCAAAGCTTTGTTCAGAGAGTGACACATCAGAGGTTTTTTGGGTTTTATTTCTACTTTTTTGTCTTCATTAACAGTTTGGTTGCGTTTTTGCACTATCGGGGAAAACCCATCATTAATCTATTCAAAGAAAATGATGACATCACCATCCTCCAAGGTAGATAATTATCTGTATTAATTACATGAAGGTGGTGTCATCGTCCCAGGGGGTCACAGCCAGGCACAGAACCTTCCAGCAGAACAGAGCAGGCCAACTCATGCAAACAATTATTCCAACCAAAATTATTCACTAGCTGCTGGAAAAACAGTAAATAATTTACTGAGTGTGTACTAATTGAAAAGCTAAGCAGTAGCAAAGTAGCATGAAAACATTATTGTCAAAAAATTTATGAGATCAGTAGTGGGTAAGAAATTATTCATATAAATCCTATAGGATTCACTTCAACAGCTCTAATTCAAGTTTTCTGAGCTTTTAAAATCATTGCACTGATTGATCAGCCTTTGATCTCCGTTTATCTCGGGACAGGAATGTGGGGATCCTTTCTGGTGGGGCACAGTTGCAGTACTGCCATTTATGGTTCATTTCCTTGTTTTCCTTGGCACCACAGGCACAGAATTCCAGCAATCAGTGCCCAAATTCCCCCAGCTGTGATCTTTTCATAGATTTCCATTCTTAGAAGGTGGAGAATCCTATGGAAGGATGAGAGGTTTTGGCTCTGCTCTAGGCAAAAGCTAAATTAGAAGAATATTAATAATAAAAATGAAGATACTCAGTGCTGGGATCAGTTTTCCCAGAACCCTTATCTCACATCCCATTCCTGGGAGCTGGAGAGAAAGGGACCTAGAATTAGGATCCAGTAAGATCTAGAATTAGGATACATCTTCCACTTGTTCTTTCTCACTTGATGTATTGAGACTGATTGGGGTTTTTTTGTTTGTTTTCATGGGACTTATTTGTGGGGGTTGTTTCAAATTAGATGATCAATATCTTGGGACTGTCAAGAACTGCATCCAGTCAGTGTTTCTTGTGCTTGCAGGGGACATATTCACTTAGTAGTAGGATTTTAGTCCCCTTTTTTATATCTCTGATACCAATAATAAAGAAATTGTGCACAGTAACCCCTCAAAGTGTTTCTGTGGCAAAGCTTTATTTGAAATCTAGGCTTACACATAGCACAGAAATACAAATTGTGCACTTTGGTACCTGTAAAATAGGGGTAACATTTTAAATGGGTGGATTAGATTGGCATTTAATTTGCACTTTAAAAGCATTTATTGTTAGTAAACGAATCAAGTGGTTGCTCAAAGAGCACTTAGTGAGATTTATTTTCTTATCAAAGAGAAAGTCAGCAGATAAATACCAGAGATTGCACTTGCCACTGCCAGTGTCACTGTGCTTGTACCCACTCAGGAGTGGCTGATAGCGAGGGCAGCTGTGGGCTGGTTGATGGATGAACGTTGGCAGAAACCCCTTTTAAAAAGGCAAGACAATTGCACATAAATAAAACAAGAGCAAACACAGGTGTCTGAGTGGAGAATCCACCTGATTGTCCCTGGATCAGAGATCCCATTCACAACGGGGTTGGGTTCAGCTTGGTCCTAAAGAAATGAGTTGAAGAGAACTTTCTGCACAGCATCTACCTAAACTACCCTAAAACATCAATCTAATCTTGGTAAAAGCCAAGAAAGACTACAAAAGATTTATAAGTTGTGAAATCTGTAAGAAATGTTCAATATTTTATTTAGTATGAAGATATATTGTTTTACAGTATTCCAGTTCCCACTACCCATAGGCTTGTGATGTCTCTTAAAACTATTTTGGTGACTTTTCCTATCTATATTCAAAAAAAGAAGTTAATTCCTTTCAAGGTCTGAAAAGTAACCTATGAGAAATCCTGGTTCTTGGTTTTAAACTCTCTCCTTCTTTATAGTTTCAGAATTCCCTTTGAATTCTCCTGAGACCAGAAGTCAGCTGTGCCTCCTCCCTCCCTGTGGCTGCTGCATCCCAGAAATCTGTTTAGGGAAAACTCCTCTCTGAGTTTTCTTTGTTTTCCTTCAAGAGATACGACACAGTCTGCCTTATTCTCCTCTAGTAGAACTGAGCAGAAATGACATAATAAATTAGTATTTTAGTCCTGTTTGAAATGCAGGGCTTCCTCGTTCCTTTCGCCACATCTGCTGCTTTGGATTTCTGTTTTCTCTTGCTCTGCCATCTGTTTTTAACAATGGCAAGATTATAATTTTCAATTTTCGGTGAAATAAAATGCCTCAGGTGTTAATTCATGCTTCACTGATATCATCCTCTGCTTTATCAGTGCTAAATATGGATCATTGTCTGACTCTGCATCCTTTTTCATTAGCCAGTTTAGCATTCTGGCATGATTTGATTCACCTTATTGGACTGGAAATAATGGCCACAGTCTGATTTCTGTCTAAACCTAGACTACAGGGAAAACTGCCTGAACTTATGCATCCTAATTTGGATCCTAGAGAGGTTGCTGTAACCACGTCCAGTGTTTCCGAGTTGTGAACTTAATTTCGGTTTGGAACAGCTCATTTTCAGTGCAATAGAAATGCCACTTGTGCTCATCACTCCTTCCTTTTATTTTTCAGATGGAAATTCCAGGTTTTGCTGGGCAATAACAGACACTGTTTATTCTGTTTCTTACGTGGCAGAATTAACCCAATGAAAGGAGTGATTGCCACGGTCTGCCCCCAATGATATTTCCTATTAATGGCCTGTGTTTTGATGCACCTTCAATTAAATTGTACATTGGGCTGCAATTATTTTGCACTTTGTGCTGCTGCAAAAGGGTTCTGAATAAACTGATCCAGTGGAAGGTGTCCCTGCCATGGCAGGAGGTGGAGTGAGATGTTCTTTAAGGTCCCTTCCAACACAAACCATTCTGTGATTCTGGGATTTGAAGCTTCCATTGATTTAGAAGCAACCACAGGTTTTTGTCGGTGCCATAAATTAGTTTTCCAGATTTTGTTAAATATCCATGTTCCTCCCTGCTTGCAGCAGCCCCATTTTCAGCTGCCTGAGCTGTGAAAATCCAGCTCTAAAGGACAAACTGCAAACCCTGCAAATCCTCCTGCCTGCAGTCTGAGATTCAGGATATCCAATGCATCCTGGATGAAGTTCTTGATGATAAGATTTGATCCTCATTTTCCAAATTCACCACAGAACAACAGCTGTTTCCCCCACTCCAGCCTGTGAAAGGAATTCCTGGAGGAATGAGCTTCTTCAGGGACAGGTGACAACCCCAAAATTGACCAAGACTGACAACTTAAACAATTAAAGCTCAGTTTTTAGGGCAGATTTGACAGTCATTTCCTCAGGTGCACGAGGAGACCTCAAATACAGCTCATTTTTAAGTTATTTTAGATTTTAGGAGCTGGACTCTGGTGGGGCAGTGAGCTGTAAAGGCAGGAATCTCGGCTGCAGAGGTGAATCTCTGTTCCTGAAAAGTGGATTTCCAGAGAATTGCAGATAATTTTATGATATTGCATAATTTTTAGGGGATGCTGTAACAGACAATGTTTTTAATGTTTATCCAGACTGTTGTAACTCTTTTTACAGGAGGAATACACTGTACTAAATTTGGAACAAAGTGCCTTCCAGGAATGATTTTAATAGTCAAGATAAAGAGCCTGCTAGTTAATAAAAAAAGAAAAAAAAACCTGGGAAACGGTTGAACATGAATGTCAACATTTTTAATGGATTGCATTTTTTATTGTGTGCTGCATGTTTCTGTCAGGGGAATATGATAATTATGAACTAGGAACAATAATGAGGGTTTGAATATTCATAGGCAATTAAAAAATGTCTCCGTGCATTTTGTCAGTGCCCAGTGGGAAACGTTGCTCATTTTTTAGGAATAAGTGGTTCACAATCCTTGGTGAAAAATATGGGGTGGAAATCAAAACACTGAGCAGGGAACAACACTAACAAAGTTCAGTTGATGATGGGGAAGGAAAAACAAATGTTACAGCATTGATTAAAAACATATAAATGTGTAGTTCTGAGTTCCAATTGACAGTGGGTTCTCAAAATCATGGAATATCCTGAGTTGGAAGGGATGCACAAGGGTCAATGTGGAATAAGATTGCTGCAATTTAGGTTTTAACAGGTGTAGGGACACTTGTGACAACTCTGAATACTAAATATCTGTTTAGAATTAAAGAATAAATGAAAAAATGCTGAAATAAATATGGAAAAAAAGGGGATGGCCCAGTAGAAGGTAAAGAAATAAAAGGGAATGTTAAAATAAGTGGTAAATATACATATTAAAAATCCTTGAAGCAGCCTTAAAGCTCTTCCCCACAGTTTTATCTTGGTACAACTAAAAGTTACTGGATTCATCACATTAAATGGGCAGTTTGGCTTTTAGAGCTTGTCAGATTATGAGCAGATGATCACTTTGCTGTTGGAGGTGAATGAGCCTGTGCTTTTCAGGGATGCAGCCACATTTTCCAGTGTTTTTTTCTAATATTGTGCTTATTTCTGAAACTTAAACAGGGATTGCTTCAGAACTGCTCCCTCTTTGGAACTGTTTTTCTCAGGAGATCCTTTTTTTTTTTTTCTGGTTTGGTGTTCAGGAAATATTGATGGCGTGTTCATGTGCTGTGACATTGAGTTGTCAGCAGCCCAATTTGGTTGTCAGGCACGTCAGTGCTTAATGAGAACCTTTAGCAACTTCATCAGCAACTTTTCAGGAGGGATCTCATGGAAAGAAGGCAGCAGCAGGGACGTTTTGGCAGGAATTTTCCTGGTTCCCAGGCTGACAGTCCCCATTGGAATGACACCTGGAGTTCTCCTGCAAACAATTCCTGAATGGCAAAAATGACAGGGAAAGGTTAAATGTGATATTAGCCTCGTCTCAGAGCTGATTGATGAGCTTGCAGAATGTGCTGCTGAAGAGTTTTCCCTTGCTCTAATCCACTTTGGAATGCTGCATTCCACTGGGGGGCTTTAGAGCTGTGTCCTTGTGATGCCTTAGGTTTTAACTTTTATATTTTCAAATTCTGTACTGCTTAGAGCGTAACTCTGAAGTTCCTTGTGGCCTGTAATTCCTACTCTCTCGTACTGGGCAGACATAACAAAGCCTCTCCAGGCTTTGCCTTCAAGGACAGCCAGGCTGTTCTAGGCCCTAAATGTGTAAAAGGGGTGGGCAAGCTGAGGGGAATTACATCATTAAACTGGGGCTTTAATTGGAGAATTAACCCTGATATGCAAATGAACCAAACCTATCAAAGTGTGAAGAACTCGTGACCTGGGGTCCATCTTGGGGTCCATTTTTTGGAAGCAGCCTTTGGCTCCCCCAGGGTGTACCTTGAAGGCCCTTCAAATAAATACCTGTCTTTATTCCCTTACTCTTGTCTAGTCTCTGTTTCTAGGTGGCTGCAGGAGGCATCACTTGCCAGCAGAAAGGGGGTGACTGCAGTGGAAAACTGATCTCAAGAAAAACTTAGGGTTCTAAAAGTAACTATAAAAAAATTACCACTCCTCCAAAAAAGTGAATTTGGTAGTTTTCCCTTGACTTTACAGCTCAGGAGAGTTGGGCAGAACTTGCACTCAGTAATTCCAGGGTGATTTTAATTAATCTCCTCTGATTACAGGCAGCGTTCTGATGCAAGGGACAAAACTAAAATGACAAAGAATTTTAAAAATGCCCCATTTACTTCTGAATATTTCTGTGATAGGGTCACAGTCCCGTTTGATGTCCAGGTGTCCCCAGTTTAGGTGTCCTCACAAGAGATGGGCCCCAGTCTGTGGGAGCTGTGGCTGCAAGCCCTGTGATCCCCAGCCTGGGAACGGTCAAGGTGGGGCTGTTGTACAGTGATACAAACAGAAGAGCCTCAGATGTTCAGGCAGCTTTTTATCTTTGTGTTTGAAGTAATTTTTCCTTAGATAAGTTCAATTTTAAAAACGAGGTGCAAAGAGATGAAATGATTGTTGTGTGTGCCAAGAGTTTCAGCCTTAAAAGAGCTGTATTTAATATTTTTCCCCCTGGGCTGTTCAGGCTGGGGCCAAGTCCAGTTCTCCTCCAGCTGACTGAGTTGTAACTGCGCCTTCCTTAATCCAACATGGACTTTTGCCTGAAGTTTTTCCTTTCTCTTTCATCCTTTCACCCACTTTGACCCCAAGATGTGATTTTTTGGGCAGTGCTGGTGGTGCTGTGACACGAGGGAAGTGACACGTGTCACTTCAGTCTATCCAGCTTCTCAGTCACACAACTGAAGCTTTTATTTATCTTTTCTTTGTGGGCAGGTTCATTTCTTGCAGTGAGTTTCATGTGAGTGTGTGTGACAGTGACAAATCTCTGAGTGCACAGAGGGGACACAGTGCCAGCAAACTTTGCTGTTCCTACATTACCCTGAATTTAATGTACGGATCCAAATCTTTGGTAAGTTTGCCTCTCCAAACATGGAACTGTATCAGCTTTATGTCATCTCCATTTTCTTTGGTACCTTGTATTCAGGAATATATCAGAAAAAAAAAAGAATTTATTGTATTCTACAAATAGTTAATTGAAATTGAACAGAAAAACATGCAGTTAACATATCCTTGATCCAAAATGAAGCATTGGCAGGATGTATGAAAGGGATTTTTTAAAATTTTCCTCTGCCAGCTTGCTTAACAAAGCCCAGTAAATATCCTTACAAACCCAGGGGCTTTGTAATTACTTTAATAATTTTATTTATTAAATAGCAAATCTGAATGTTTTAAATTTTTTTAAATTCTCAGGGTTTCTAAAGCAAAATCAGTGCACGTATGTGAGATATTTTGGCATTGCCAAATTTGCAGTTCTTGATTCAGAAATTATCAATAGGAGAATATTCCCAGCTCATTGTGAGGCCAATACAGAATCATTCTCAGAGAGCTTTTTTTTCAGGTAGCCAGCTGTATGTTTGGATGAAAATAAGCATTTCTATGCCCTGTTTGGGTCTATATTTAGGATATCCAGCAGTCCCTTTAGCGTGAAGTCAAGAATAATAAGAAAAATATCCAGGAACCTCCGACCTGAGAACTGAGGGGGGAAAAAACAACAACACAGCAAAGTAAATAGAAAAATTTAACCAACCCAAGGACTTCAGATGTGTTTTAATTTGCCAGGCTGTAATTTTTACTGGAGATGCCACAAAAGAGAGGAATCTGTATTAACAATGTGCACTCTGTGTGCTGTTTTCAGCTTTCCTCCTTAACACAAAAAATATAGAATTAAGTTATTACCAAAAAATATAAGCCAAGTCCAAACTCTGACAAACTGTTTTAATTTTGTTCCCTCAAACAGGTTCCATCATATATAAATAATAAGCTTAAAAGCTGTGGCCATTTGCTGCACAACTTCTGGGAAGTCGTTTTCCAGCTCACCTTTCTTTGCCTACCACAAGCCCGAAGTCATTTGCAGAGCCAACCTTTTACATCTCGCTTCCAACTTTTCTCCTCGATGCCTTGGCAAGGCAGCTCAGAGGAAACTCTCATTCTGTCAGCAAAAATGGTATTGGCTCTCCAAGGAAAGGAACACAGAAACTCACCAGGGACTAATTTCTTTAATATATTAAAATACATTTTTACATGCCAGGATATTACATTGTTCTTTGATGTCCCAGCATGTAGCAAATGATTATGGTTTCATTGTGGCTGTTTGCAGGATGATGAGTGATAAGGTAAGCTCTGCACTTTCCAATTTTTTGCTTCTGCTTCATGGGCCTTGATAAATAATTCATGGAGCAAAATTACTGTCCCAGAAAAAGGCAGTCTGTTTCATCAGCCCTTTCACACTTTATTGATTAACACATATAATTTTTTAATGTGCAACATCGCTGGAGTTTTGAAGAATAGGGAGTTTGTTGCTCTCTTTCACAGAATGCTCCAGCAAAGACTTCAGGAAAACTGGGACAGCCATGGAAATGGTCTTTTAGGCCAAAGAAGAATAATACAGCCAGCAGTGTAAATGGTGCTGTTATGGAGACATTTTGAGTTTCACCAGGTAGGAGGAGAACACATGCAAAATTATATGAAATGGAGAAAGAAGGATAGAGAAGAAAACAGAGTTGTTTTGAAGAGTGAATTACTGGATCTGTAGCTCCTGTAAATCCCTGCTCTTTCTTTCCTCTCAGTAGCCTGATGCTGATTTTTGCTGGTTGCAAATTTGCCCAGCTGACGTGTAAAAGTACTGGGATCTGTGATGGAAACAGGAGGAAAATGGAGAAAATGTTTTCAAGTTCTGCTTGTTAGCAAGACTTAACAGGCAGTTAAAATGCCGTCCGTAAAAGCTCTTTTAAGGCTGAAACCCAATAAACTATCAGTTTCTGAACCTTGTTCCTAAACTTGCCCTTAAACCCCTGCTGTGTTTTTTCCACCACGTTGTTCAGCTTGTTTGAGGTTCTCAGTCTCCGAAGAGGAAACTCTGTTAATCTTCAGAGCATTTGAGTTTCTCATATTTACAGCTGGAGTTGTATTCCAGTTGTTCCAGTGGCTCCAGCTCTTCTCCCTGTCACCTGAGCTGTGGTTCCTCACCCCACAGATCCTCCTGGAAGGTTTTCTCCCCACCTGGCCCCAAGTGCTGTTGGTTTTTGATAAAGGAACAAACCCAGCTCCTTTGGGATTCCTGGCAGTGAGTACTGGGCAAGTTCTGAAAGAAAAAAGAAAAAGCAACCTACTTTCAAATGGTTGCATTGTGTGACAGATGATGGAAATTGTTCTCCCAGGTATTCATCAGTTCTCTTTGAAGTGGTGGTTAGAACCTGTTTAAAAGGAAATTTCAAATACTCAGGAGTGACAGTCAGCAGATTGGGTGTAAACCTGGTCAGGGATGTTTTGTTTAGAAAGATAGGGAATTTTTAATTTAAGGGAACATTAATTTTGTCAAATACATAATGCAAAAACTAGAAATATTTTGGAAGTGTCAGAAAAAGTGGTCCTAGCATTTTCTGCTAGGAATTTTCTTGTAGGAAAGCACAGTCCATACCCGTTCTGGAGCTGTTTTTATTTAAAATGCAAACCCATAATATGTTATTCATAGAGAATAAGGTTGCCAAGGTTATCAAGAAAAACCTTGGAAGAGCTAAAATACTTTTCTCTGATCCAACATTAGTTTTTTGTCTTTCTTGCAGAATATTTCAGAATTTTTATTCTAGTATAAATACAATAATATTAAACACACCTGTATTTCTTTACCAGTCACTAGAAATAATTCTGCGTATAAATGCTTGAATTTATGGAGCTATTGTAGTGTTTCCATTTTGATTTATGAGCATTCAGAACATGGATTAAGACTCTTCCTTTTCCTAGAGGAGGAGCATTGATAGATTTAAAAAGGGAGGTATTTTTCAGTTCAGAATGGGATGTAAAGCACGGACGGCTCAGCCCCTGTGATGTCTTTGCAGCTCTCTGTTAATATCTCTGTTATGGAATCAGAGCTGTAAATCTTTACATCAGCCTGCAGTAAATGGGGAAAGGATGAAATTTTTATGATGGTTGGTGTGAAAGATGGGTTATAGGAGCAATAACAGGATGGTCCTGGAAGTTGCTTCTGCTGGAAGAAGGGAAGGTGTTCCTCTTGTTAATCCATTCCTCGTGGAAATGAGAAGGCATTAAAAGGAAAGGCCACGTGCCTGAGGGCTGAAGCTGAGCAGTTAATGATTGTCCTCCAAGAGCAGCCACAATGGTTAATTCTTGCTAAGGTTCCTCTCAGAGCACGGCTGGAAAGAGCTGAAAATCAGAATTAGCTGAGGGAGGCTGGAGGTGAGACAGGGAAGGCAGATGGCACTGGAGCATTGGTGTGGGATCCTGGCAGGAGCTCATTCCCTCTCACAGGAAACAAGGGTGGAAAGGGAAGGGACCTTAAAGCCCATCCAGTGCCACCCCTGCCATGGCAGGGACACCTTCCACTGTCCCATGTCCTCCCAGCCCCATCCAAGCTTCCTTTGGACACTTCCGGGGATCCAGGGGCAGCCACAGCTTCTCTGGGCACCCTGTGCCAGGGCCTCCCCACCCTCCCAGGGAACAATTCCTTTCTAACACAGCAACACTAAATTTTCTTCTCTTTTTTGTTTTTAACCACTAAAAAATGTAGAAGTGATGTGTTATCTATGTATCATTCTCTGTATTTTTAGGCAGACACTGAACAAGGTTGTGCTTTATTCCAGATGCATCTAGGCAAGATTCCAGTGAGGTATTTATTTAGAAGAAAGACATTTTATTTACAAGGCCTTCGGGATGTGTTCCACTTTATGAAAAGAAATTAATGTAATTTTGAAAACTAGAGAAAATAGCTGTAATTGCACCGTGTGTGTAATGGGATTCTTGTGACAAAGCATCTGTCAGGTGAAACAGAACCCTGTGGAAAAAGACATTTTCAGAAATGGATGGTTCTGTGGTGCTCTGTGCTTTTGCTCAGTTCACCAGCTCCAGCCCAGCTCCAATCCTGCAGGAATAAGGAGCAGCAGTTCTACACGTGCCTTGTTTATGTTGCATTTATGACTCCATGATCCATTTTTTTATGGTTTAGGACTTTGGAAGCTGGGATCACATCCTACCCCTCTCTTCCCCATAAAATTAGTTCCCCTGACCAGCTGTTAGATTGCTGCTTCAGGGTCCATATTATCCATATTATCCACTTAGGGCTCCATTTGTTATTGCAGTGATGTCAGGGGTCTTCAGTTTGTGCCTCTGGAGCTTTCTGCAGTCATTAATTCCTGCACTGCAAATTTGTTTTTAATCATGTCAGGACAAGCAGCAGATGAATGGCCTTTGCTGGAAAACATCTGTATTCCATGGCTGGATTGGCAGGAGCTCCCCTCCTGCTGCTGTTTTTTGGGATGAAGTGCTGCTGTTTTATTCTATCCTGTTAAATAACTCAGAGTTAGAAACAATTCTGAAATGTTGTGGTGACTTTGATTGCCTTGCAAGAACCAGAACTGCTCCAGAACTTTGAAGAGCAGAAATTGGATGCTCTGCACCATTTTTTTATTATTTTATTTACCTTTGATCAGGCTCTGAAGGTGTAATAAAAGGAAATGTGAATAAAATACATTAAAGTAACAAAGATTTGGTGTTGTGAAGCTCAGGCTTGAAACGTTTGGGAATTCTCTCAGGTTTCCCTTGCTGGGGAGCAGAGGTAGAATGGCTGCAGAGCTCTGTGTGGTGGCTGCTGGAAAACCCTGCTCAGAATTAAGCCACAGCTTCATCTATTTCAAGGATAATCTCAACATAAAAAGGAATTTTTGGTACATATTTTTTGATCCAAAATACTGATTTATATTGTTCCACTTACCAGAACATTCAGCCAGCCCTATTTATTACTCAGACAAATTTTAAAAAATTTTCTTTAAAAAATTTCAAATGTTTGGGATCCTGTGTATATTTCATTGGCAAATTCAAATATCAGCCAATTTCTGCTGAGGGGTTTAACTTTGTTCTTCTTGTTCTGAAATTGGAAAACATCTCCCCATGTTTAATCAAAATTTATTGCAAATGAGTAAAACCTTTCTGATCTTAAAATGCTGCTTCAACTCGGACTTAAGTGGAAACAAGGATTTATTTTTGTCTTCCAAATTTTGTGCTGTACTGGCAGTAGGATGTGCCAATAGGATTTTTGTTCAAAGATGTTTTTCCTTAAAGTTTTGGATTGGTTTTGGGTTATGTAAATATGAATGAATTTTTTCAAGGAAGAAAAAAAAATTAAGTCACTTAAAGATGGGAAGAGAAGTGTCATGGGACTGGGTTTGGGAGTTGTTTACATCTTTCTTTATTGGGAAATGAAAGGAATACCTGAAATGAGACACATCTGCTGAAGAGGACCTGATTAATAACCAAGTATTGCACTTGATCAAATCCTAGAGCTTGACCTAAAGCTGGCCAGAAATTCTCTCATCATAATGAGCATTATTCTCAAGAGATGCCTTTTGAGCTTTAAGAAAATATAACAGGTATTACAATATAGTGACTATGTTTAAAGAAGAGAAATCTGCTTTAATATCTTGGTTAGAGACTAAAGCAGCTCTTCATGTCTGCTGTAAAAATCCTAATGAGGAATTTACTTGCTGGAGTTACGGACCTTGACATTTTGAGTCACTGATGACATCCTAAGTGAAAAAAGCTACTAATCCTTGGAATCTTGGTTAAAAAAAATCTGGCAAAATAATTAACAAATAGTTATGGTTGTGTATTTTTTTAATTCTCCTGGCCATTCAAGGAGTAGCCTTTAATTATGATACAGCTCTACGCAAAAGTAGAAATTTCACATTGTTGATTTATGTTGATAATACCAGTTTTAACAGGTGTTCTAGTCAATATTCTATCAGAGGTTCTGCTCACCACTTATATGGGAACTGAGAGAGGACATTAAATATCTGTAGAAGATGGTTTCTTTGGAATTAAGTGAATTCAGAAGGCCTCGTTTGATTGAGTAACTTTCTAAGCTTGGTTTTTGTTTTTTTTTTTTTTTGTGTAGTAGTTGGGGTTTTTTTATCTCAACATGATTTGACAAGATGAATTCTTACTCTGTAATTATGTCTATGCTAAATTCATTTTCCACTGATCATAATTCTTCTGGGAAATCCATGGTGTCAGGAGGAGTTTTCTGGTTAACAGATATAACTAGAGCTTGCTTTGAAATGTGTGAAATGTTGCAGTCCAAAAACAAATTAAGAGCATTGTGATTGCATATTCAAGTAACATCTTTAGCATCACATTTCATAAAGAGATCCAGTTTGAAATCTACTGTCACTTGCAAAAGGAGATGTAAAAGAATGAGAAAACATCTCTGGCATCACACAATTATATCTAAATAACTAAATTTATCTTAAATACGTGAAGATTATACTTTGCAATCTGTCAGGGGCTTGTCTCTGTAACTGAGGGACATATTTAGTTTCTGAAAAGCAAAAAGCTCGTAAGGAGCTGCCTTTTTAGAACATCAATGCTGAAGGTTTTTCTGGCCTTAATTTAAATTTTGATGCAATCAAGTCCTGTCCTTTCCTCACCAGAGGCCTGGCAGAAACTCTGTGGCTCTGCCACCCTTCACCTCAGTGGGGGTGGCTTTCTGCACTTTCCTCTTCTCATCCTTTCTTCCAGACTCACTTCCTCTCATCTTTCTCTGCTGGAGCCCTGTCCCAAAATCTAATTCTTAAGAAACTATCAAGGAGGGGTTATTTTATATATTGATTTATGTATTGATGCTTATACATGAATTTTTCAGCTGATACAAATGGAAAAGGATTCCATAAATTTTATCTCCGATTTAATTTCCTCCCGCTCCCCCATTCATTCTTGATGCTCTTTAGAATATGTCAAGCCAGCGAACATAATTTTCCCATGGGTCAGAAACATCTCTAGAGAAGCTTTATGTCTGAAGCCCTGGATATAAAAATGTTTGCTGCATTTGTGACCCAAGTGAGCAGCACCAGCTCTGCAGGGTGGGCTGGGCTCCAGGACAGGTTCTCCAAGCCATTCCCAGCTCCCTGCAGGGCTCTGCACAGCTCCTTGCAAGCTGAAAATCCCCTGAGCTCTTTTGTCTTGAGCTGGATGTGGTTTGGCAGAACATGTTTTATATCAGCTGTAAAGCCCTGTGGAGTGGTGATAACCTGCTCAGCTGTCAGGCAACTCCTATTTCACAGGGCTTTTAGGTGACCAGAACTGCTCGTTCATAATTTATAAAATAGTGCTGGGTGTAGGCACTGGTTGTGCAGGTTCTATATGGAGTCAGGATTTCCAGATAGGGTGGCTGAGATATCAGTGCCTTAACCCTGCAAAATGACAGGACACCCATCATCATCTGCTCAATATTTTGCTGATAACGTGAAATGTTGCCATTTTTCATAAATGGTAGCACTGTCTGTGAAATCAGCAATCAAGAAAATCTCAGTTTTTCTCCCTCTTAATGAGACACATAAATCAGTTCAAACTGGGGAAAGTGTTCTGTGCAGCAGATAGAAAACAAATGTTTGCAAACTACGTGGATGACAAATTGCGGTGTGTTTTATGGTTCATCACACCCCAAAATTGAAGTCTTTCTGGCTGGTGGTGTGGGAACCAGGAGATGAAAACAGCCAGACCTGTTTGGGAGCTGCAGGTGAATCCAGGGAAGCAGAGTGAACTCATTTCCAGGAAAGGGAACAGAAAGAGTCCCTGACTTGAAACACCAAATGCTTGGTTTAGACACACTTCATTTTGGAAGGTTTCAGCTCACACATTCTCAGATCTACTGTTTCATCATCATGTGAACCAAAGAAGATTGTCAGTGTCTAGACTACATCTTGTACAAAATCCTGCCTCTCTTGATTAATGACTGAAATCTGCAGATGAATTGCTTGGATTTTGTCCTTGAGAACTGCAAGAGGAAAGTTGCCAGCAGCAAATGCTATTTCTTCCTGTTGGATGCGTTCCTTGAAAAAACCGATCTTCTTCTGTAGTTACTGAAACAATATTTCTCTTGATTTTATTGCCCGTTTCTGCCTTTTCCTTGAATAAACGTGTCCAGCTCCCATTTGTCAAGGGGAAGGCATAAACAGGGGGAGCACTTTGAGCATCACCAGGCCTTGGCTGTGATCCCCTCAGCCAGGCACAGTAATTCCACCAGCCATCAAACCCACTGATTGGAATTTGAGACATAATCTCTCAAAAAACTTGAAGATTTATTGAAGAATAAAATCCCTGAAGCTTCCAGTATATTAGAAACTGGGACTGCAATGGTGTGAAACACCTAAAGATGGTGTTGCCTTCCCCATCCCATAAATTTGTCCAGAGAAAAGACCCTTCCTGCAAGCCTCAGTTAATCAGGGTGTTTTAACCACTGCTTTCTCAATATTCTAAGTTTGGTTTTTTTTTTTCCAGGGTGAATATAAATCATTCTCCCAATACAAGCAGATTTCAGTTAAATGTCATGTTCAGATGAATTATAATGATCAGGGAAAAAATACGCGACAAGAAAAAGGTCTGGAGAGGAAAATTCGTATAATGAGTTCATTCCAGGCTTGTGTTTGGAATTAGGTGACAAAGTAGGAAATAGGAAAGTTAACCATGATGGAATAACTGATATTACTCCAGAAAACCAGTAGAGATGGTAAATATAAATCCCTGAATTTCTAAGCGTTTACATCCAGAAAAGGGGTGTCTGTGTAAATCTGCTACCACTGTTAACATTTTAGGGATGACTTGATTTTGCCTTTTTCAGAAAAGAACCAATTGCAGTTGTTTCTTTCTCAGTAAAATTAACAGGCAGAGATCAGTAATGTTAAAGAATAATGGCAAACTTGATTTTTGTAATTGTGTGGCCAAAACGCCTTTCAGGATAAGAGATATTTCAGTGTACATGTGGAAATACTCATCAATTTGGACAAAGAATTAATTTGTAGCTCTTTACTTCCACGCTGATCTTTTATCATTGAAATGTCACGTTAAAAGACTTTTAATTCATTGTGTTAAATACATGAAGCTGAAGGAAAAAATAGGAGTTGGTGGTTTCTCTGTGCACCTCTGAGAACACTCCTGTGAGTAAAATAGTTGTGACACAAATGTCGAATCTTGTGCTGACTTCAGCTAAGAAACAGTTGCAGTGTATTTCAGATATTTCCGAAATATACTGATTTTGAGTCATCTCATTGCTAACAAATATGGGTAGAATGTTATTTACTTGTTGATTCCAGGGAGAAAATATTGTCCCACATTTCAGGTATGAATATTTAATGTAACACTCAGGTTTTTTGTGTAATTATTAAAGTTTTAATATAAATCTATTAAAAGGGGGTGCAGGCAGATTAGCACAGATATTTCTGCAGGTGTTTTGGTGTCAGATACGAGACCCAGGAAAGCTGCAATTCCAACCAGTGCTCTCCTCTAATTTATAACATCTTTGTGGTGTCAATTCCCACCTAGCAAACAGTAATAAAGCTCTCAGATAGGAGATTAATGAGCATAATTCATGCACCACTGGACTGGAAATGGGATGCAAACCTGGCGTTTGGGTACTGCAATTATAGAAAGGAGAATTGCCAATGTTCTTGGGAATGTTTTAGTCTGTCTTGCAGACTTTTACCAAAGTTGTTGCTCTTCCAAAAAGAAAAAAAAATTAGAATATTTTAAGATTTCTACTCGTGGATGATGTAGATTTTCTCTCAATTATACATGAGGGCTGTGTGTGTGAATGTGTGAGGACAGTTGTGCCTGTCACTGCCTTCCCCTGAGCACCACTGTCCCAGTCCTGCCAGGACTTCTTGCCTCCCAATCAAACATTAATGAAGCAAATCACTGCTCTGGAACTGCTGATCACATCTTCTTTCAAATATTTCACATTAAAAATAGACCAGAAATGTACTTTCCATGCTTTCTAATGATGTTTTCCCCTCATTGCCCCTCATTTGAGGTATCAGTTGTGAGTGGGAATTTTAATATTCTGCCATTTGGAGTTTTAAGGATGAAATGCTGGAAGAGGGGATGTTTCCACCTTGACCCTGGTGAGTCAGGGCTGTGAGAGCTCTGTTTTCACACACTTTTTGTGGCTGGTGGCTGCATCCCTGCTCTCCTCTCTATTCCTCTCTTTAGGTGATCCTTTCCAGAGCTTTTCCAGACCAAATCACACTTGATCCCAGCCCCAGACAATTGCACAGGTTGTACTGAGCTGTTCTGCATCCAGGTGATTAATCTCCATCATTCCAGCACCACTTCTGGGTTTGTAACCGTACCCAAAACCTCCCTTTTTTATGCCTCCTCATATCAGCATTAACAGCTAATTATCCTCTCAGATACCTCTCATCTTTAAGAATACTCAGGTGTATGGTTGAGCATGTTCAGAACTTCTTCTTTTTTTCAGAATTTCTCTACATGTGGAGGGAGATTAAACAAGGAAACAAATTTTTCATTAGGGCTTAAAAAATGGGACCCTCCTTCCCTGAATCCATTTGGTCCATGAGTTTCCAAGGCAGGAATTTTCTGGTTAATTCCCACTGACTTCGGCTAAATCTCGAATTCTCCCCAGCTCTGGGAAGGCAGAAACATTTGTCCTTTATTACATCCCCTCTGTGGATAACATTCTGCATGGTGACAGCTTATTTTCTTTTGATTCTTGTTATAAATATTCTGTCAGAGATATTTAAGAATCTTATCAAGGTTCAGTGGGTTCCATAATCCCATTATACAGGAATCATTACTTAGTAATAACCAGACAAGCAATAAAGAAATCAATAACTGTTCCAAAAGCACAGTCGAGGCTATGAAAATCTGCTTTTCCTTCTCATAACACTAATAAGGATGGTGGAGCTGATTTTGGTCGCTCGGTCCTACACATCAATCATAACCTTTCTGTGAAAGATAAACTCACCAAAAGCTGCACTGTAGTAGGAAGATGGGAAAGGGGAGTTGTGCTGGTGTAAAACCCTCCCTGTTTAATTTTTTCCAATGTTTGAATCAGCAGATTGGTTATTTTTGCGTATAAATGGTTCTGCAGTACTCAGATCAATCACTGAGAGGCCACACCTTGCTTTTTAGCTGAATTAAAGAGCATTAAGTGAAAAGAAAACAGATTGATCAGCATCTCAAAGACAATGAAATATCCACCTGTTCAGTGTGAGTTTAAATGGCTGTGCAGGTTTCTGTGATGTCAAGGAAGAGAGTGAAGGAAATTTTTAAAAGTTGGAAGGGACCTTAAAGCCCATCTCATTCCCCCCTTCCACTGTCCCAGATTGTTCCAACCCCATCCAACCTGGCCTTGGACACTGCCAGGGATCCAGGGGCAGCAACAGCTTCTCTGGGCAGCCTGTGCCAGGGCCTCAGCACCCTCCCAGGGAACAATTCCTTCCCAATATCCAACCTAAATCTGTCCTCTTTTAGTTTAAAACTGTTTCCCCTTGTCCTACTTGTTAGAAGCCAGCACGTTTGAAAGGCTATATAATTTTAACTGCTTCATAGTAGAATAAAAACGCTGCAATTATTTTGTTAATTTTTTTCCTGCGTGTGGTTCTTAATCAAAATGATTTCTTGCTTGAAACATGAACCATTAATTTATGGTTAATGCTGAGAGGGATAAAGTTTCTTCCCTTGTCAAAATAAAATTTGTTTCAAATAATAATGAGATTGTCACTTTTCCTATTTTCCATTTGCTTCCTCTTTTGCTTCTCCAAAATTAATATTTTGTGATACTATTGTTAAATACAAAATTGAGCTCACAGGAAGGAAAAATCAATCTCATTAATTACATGGCAGCTTTGTCCAGAACTCATTAACATTAATGTCTTATTTTCCATTGTGCATTTTACATGGATTATTTGCATTCATAGGCATTCATCAACAAGTGGTGGCTGAGATGAGACACAGAACAAAAGTGACAGTGACCTTCTCATGGATAATAGAATTCAGATAAAGGAATGGTGAAGCCACCCCTTAATGACAGATCTCAGGCTCTCAGTCCCAAACTGGCAGCAGATCCAAGCCAATGGCTGTGGACAGCATTCTGTGGGCTCATTTAGAGAACACCTCTTGGGATCCTTCTGACAAATTACCCGCAGCAAAGAATAATTTTTTTTTTTCCTTCTGGTCGAGTTTTTTGGTGCAGTTTTTTTTTGGTTTCGGGTTTTTTTTGTAGGCTTGGATTTTTGCACTGATTTTGACCTTTCCTTTAAACACATAGCACTTGATATTTTTAATTAGTACTTTTGTGAAATTAATGCTCATGTGAATAGGGGTGGAAGAGGTCCAAACTCATTTTTCCAGGTGCCACAATCAGCAGAAGAGGGACCAACATTGCAAATACAACCCAGAGTGAATCAATCTCTGTCTTAGACCAGCCCAGGGTCAGAATGGGCAGTCAGTGACTGAATCTCGCTATTTACAAAGCTGAGAACTTTTCTCAAGGGTGTTCTTACAGATTTTGTTAATTTTAGGGACATCCTGTGGCACATGAGGACACGAGGCTGCTCTTGTCCCTTCCCAGAACCGTCTGAGCACATCTCCCAGTGAACTTTCCAGCTCAAAGTGGAGTGACAAAAATGATCTGACTGGTGTGAATTCAGAGTCAGGGGAGGCCCTTCTCCACTGCTTCCAGGATCTACAGCGTGGATCCTCTGCTGGCTGAAATCCCAAGTTAAAAAAACAAATCGTTTGGGCTTTAAGTGTTGGGGTTTTTTAAATATTCAAGGAATTCTAAGGCAAAGATCTGGGATTTGTTTCCCCTCAGTTCAGATGCCATTATACTGGATTTTGTATTTTTCCCAGTATCTATTGTCCCCTTTTACTGATTCTTGCTGTCTACTATCCATCTCAGGTACTATTTAAATTAACACATTTTAAATGGGTTTTTTTAAGTATTATGCTTATATTTTGCATATATTTTAGATATATCCAAAGTAGATACATTTATCCAAAGCAAATATACTTTTGGTTCCATGTTGGTGTGGTTGTGACAAGTGTTATGGACTCTGTCCCATCTTCAGAAACCAAATTCCATGGAAAACACTGAAAACAGACTTGATAGAACCTTTTGTGAAACAGCTCCAGACACCACATTTTGTGAGCTTCCTTTAAAGACTTTCTCGGAGGACAAAATTCCTTCCTTCTTCTTGCAGAGATGAGATTTCAGTTAATAATGATAATAATAGTCACTAATAATGGTCACACACGTCCTTCCTTCAAATGAGTCGTTTGGATTTAGAGACCTTCAAGTTCTTTGATCTCCTGATTTACCCAACAGCCAGCAAGGTTAATGCTTAATAAAGTAAGATGCCCTTTTTATAATCACTTCATTAAAAGTGAGCAGCAAAAGGTACATTAAATTAAAGTGTTTGTGATATGGGATCAATTTGGTGCAATCCCAGAGGTCTCCCTGTGCCTCATAAAGAGCTCTCTACTTTGAACATATCTCTAAGTGACCCATGGAGAATTTCTGTTCTCTTTAATTCGAGGAATTTAAATTGCTTTTATTGCCTGCAATGGTGGTAAGTACTGAATGAGGGATAAATGGTCCTGGAAAGGAATTAGGCTGTGGGTGTACAGCTTTCATAATTCATACCCTTGAAGCATTCAGAAAATCAGCTATTTGTAAATGGGAACAAAATTAATAATCCTATTCCTTAGGAAAATTTCCTTTTGCCTCCTATAAATGGGTAGGATTTGTAGAGGTGTGAATGAGCATATTTTGTATTATCCATGAATTGAGGGCAAAGATAAAATCCTGCTTTCTTGGGCCACACTAAATCCTTACACCTTATAATCATTTGGGCAGAAGCTCTAAAAGCTTTTAGTGCCCTGCTGTTTGCTGAATTGTTGCCTCCAGGTGTTACAATAGTTTTTCTACTTAAGATAAGTAAAAAGCAAAACCAAAAACATTTTTCATGTTTTGCATTTTTTTCATGCCTATGGTGATCTTGTGATCGCTGGTTTTTAAAAAATAATTTAAGTTTAGATCAATAATAAATAAAATAAATAATTTAAAAATAATTCAATGATGCTTTCAAGTTCAATGATTTTAATAGAATCAATGTCTGCCTTCATAGCTCTGTTCTCAAAAAAAAAAAGGGGTTTTTTTCCTTGCACTTGGATCATTTTTGGAATCTGGAGCATTACAAGAAAAAGCTGAAGCACAAAGGCATCGCTCTCATTCATGGCTTTGTGAACCAGGGACTTTCTCAATCAGGATTTGACATTTATGTGCCTGGAGCATCAAATTCTACAGCCAGAGTTTGAGCACTGAGTAGAAAGCAGAGGGCTGTGGTCACTCCACGGATGCTCTCAGGTGAAATGAACCTTTTCAGCCTCTGCTGCTTCCATCCTCAGCAGTCATTAACAGCCTGCTGTAATTAGAGGTGTTACACACGAGGGCTGTGCACCTTCCTTCCACAGAGGGAGAGGAACCCCTCTCTTCTCGTCACAGCATCACTGTGCAGAAATCCATCCTTATCCCTGCAATTGCAGCCACTCCAGGCACCACCCAGCTCCTTTGGGATATTCCCTTTTGGAAGCTCTGCAGAACCAGGCTTTGGCCTTTTCCATTTTCCACTCCCTCACTTGTGGCTGGGAGCTGCAATTTATCAAAGGCCCAATGAGAGGTTATCAAAGTCTTGTTTCGGTAGAAGAAAGAGGAACGTTACCCTCCAGAGATAAATCTTTCATTAAACTTTACAGGGACCTTAAGCAGTCTCTACTCTATTTATCTTCCCTGTCTTTCTTCTTCACGCTCCAGCTGCCAGTGTTTAGAAAGCAGCTCATGGCAGAGAGCCAAACCAGGAGCTGATTTCCCAGCCAAATGGAGGAACTTCCTCTTCCATAGCTAACATTTGACTTCACCTTATGAAAAAAACTTCTCAAATTGCCCTAACTTTCAATTTTTTTTTTTTTTTTTTTTAAATGTCATGAAATTGTCCTGGACAAGACAAATACCTGAAGGGCTCAAAGAAGGTCAAAGAAAATATTCATAGAACACAAAGGATGAATGTGGTGAGGAGTAAACTCATCTGGTTGTGGTTTTTTTCACTTTATCTTGTTTAGGAACCTAATGTCATTTGCCATTTTGTCAGGTAGATATTGGAATATTAAGGAATTGGATAAGGAATTGTCTCAGTTGGACCATGTTGGAGAGGAATTACAGAGGCTAAGTAGATATTGAAAATAAAAACCTTCTCACCTCCTCAGCTTCTGGGAAAAGACAGTGATTATTTTACAATTTTTTTTTAATTGCAATGCTTTCTTTCTCTTCCTCCCTTTTAAAAAGACGTTATTGAGTAAGAAGGAAAGGTATAAATAAACTAGACAAGAGTAAGGATTGTAGGGGAAGCAAAATTATGGAGTTGTGACTTGTCAAATACCATGGTTGTGATTAAATATGAATTTGATTCTTTGCAGGAAAAAAAGAAAGACACATTTGTCAAGTTCTGACTTGGGCAATGCTAAAAAGCAAATTTTCTTTTAGGTCTATTAAGTTTCTTCTCCTCCCATGGATATTTTCGGCAGGGAAACAAGCACAGTATGAGCTCCCTTGAGGAGTGCTGGGATCGGGATGAGATTGGCTCTTCCCACCGGCCACATCCCTGATTTCCCACCAGAAATCAGATTTCTGTGTGGTTCTCCTCATCCCCCTTTGCACAAACCCGAGGGGATTGTGCCTGGCAGGGGTCAGTGGGACTGCAGAGAGCTCCCTCTCCTCTGCTGCACTTCTGCCAGCCCTGATCAGACACCTGATATGGACAATTCCCAAGCTAATGATCTTTCCTGGGGAAATTCATTTTCCCTCCTCTCCCAAAATGATGAAATATTTCATGGATTTGTATCTTACCCCTACATGGGCTCTATAACAAGTGTCTGAAATTATACTGAGTTGATTAATTGATTCTGTCATGAAGTCGTATGAAATTACATTTCTTTTCAAAGTCTGCTCTTTTTCTCTGTTAAACAGTGATTTATTTAATGGCTGTAATGTGCTCAGGCCAAATCCATTTAATGTTGTTATATCTATATTGAAATCCCTTAATTTATTCATAAAAAAGAAGGTGCTCTCCCTTTTTTCAAGGATTTGAGTCAGAAGACAAATGAAGCTTGACCTCTGCTACTGCACTGAGCCATTTCAAAATGTATAATAATTTTTAATATTTAAATTCAGAAACATTTAGTTTTATCTTAAAAATATTAGTAAGGGCTAACAAAGAATAATTGATATTAAGTAACTTTCAGCACTGGTGTCCAAAACACCACATTTATTTCAACAAGAGGAATTCCAAGGATCACAAGCACCAGTTCCTGCAAAGTGAGGCTCAGGAGCCTTTCAAGGTGAGAGTTGTTCTATGGGATTTCTCTTGTGGTCTCCATTTTCTCCAAATTCAGTCTGCTCAGGCTGTGAACTTGCAGGAACTTGAGCAGCTCTGGCTTTGCTCAGGAGCTCAGGGAGTGGAGTCAGAGCTGGAAATTGTGTTGGGAGTGGCACAGATTCAGGGGGAGCAATGGGAGCTTTACTTTAGGGGTGCACTTGGTGATCCAGAGCCACAGGAGGCACAAAATAATTCTGAGTTTGTTTGCAAGCAGCAGCTGCAACACAGTTGAGATGAAGCCTCTCACTTTTCTTTTTTTCCTTTTTCTTTAAGTGGCTTTAATGCATTTTTAAAGTGTCCTGACGCTAAAATACCTTCCAAAACAGCATTTCAACCCTGACTCCCTTCTATCCCTGCACTTGTCAGGATATTTCTGAGCTGATTTTTGGGCTATTTGGATAAAAACCTGTCATTATGGGTTTGTTTTTTTCATTTTCTCCTCTGGCTTGCCAGGTTTCCTGGCCAATGCTCGTCTCCTGCATGGCACTGTAAAATCTTCTCTCTGTCAGTTGTTCTGAGTGTACCAGAGATCCTCTCATCCCAAAGAGCAGGTAGGAATGGGGATATTTCTGGAGGTGCATCTGTTTGTGGAGATCCAGATTTAGGATTTTGGGAGTGGGAGTTGAGACAGCAGTGCTAAAATTTAAGGTACATTCATATGATGTGGCTTTCCTGGCTCACTGGATGGTATTTGAATAATGACTACTTTACCTTTTTTTTGTCCTCAGGGAGTAAAAATCTGGAAAAAAAATCATGTGAAGAGGATTCAGTATTGAGGAGTGATCCTTGCTGTGGTGGCAGAGGGGTGCAGTGGTTACAGCATCCTGGGAAGCTGCTTTTCTCCAGGAGAGGACACCCTTGATGGTACTTTCCACTGAGAGCTCAGAGATCCGGATTTTGGGGAAGGTAACTCAGCTCCTGACATCAGGGAATGGTGAATCTGGGATCTGGAGGGAGGCACAGAGTCCCACAGAGCCTGGCAGGGGAGCTGTGAATTAAGGGAATTTCTACGAGTGGAAGGAAACCAAAAATGAAAGATCCTGGGCAGGTTTTTCTCCACACAGTGCCTCGTTCCCAAACCCCTACAACAGCTCTGAGGCAATGCAGGTGGGTTGTAGAAAACACTAAAAATTTATTTTTAATACTTTTCCAGTCCTTTACTCTGGGAAATGAGTGGCAAAACAGCCCTGACTTCATCAGAAGTCACAGAGTAGGGCTGTGGTTTTGAAGATTTTCCCCTCAGAGCCCAAAGTGAGTGGAATTCAGCAGAGGCAGCTTTGAGGTTGGGCTCTGTGAGTAGCTCCCATCTATTTTCAAACATGAAGCAGGTAACAAGGAGTGAAGCTTTGGCTGCCACTCATTTCTGCAGCCACAGTTCCTTTCCTTAATGACTCCCAGATAAACACAGGAGCTAAATCAGAATCTAAGGACATCGAGGGAAGTGTAATAATCCTTAGCATGCTCTGAACCTTGCTCAGTGATGCTTTGCTTTAAAGTTTGCTACTTGGAAATATTTTTACTGTGGAATTGAATGTGTAAAAGCTCAAATTAAAGGAATAAGTCATCACTTCTCAAAGGAAGCTGACAAACTTTGTGTATCCTTTTTTTTTTTTTTACTGTAAAGTAGTTTTTTAACTTAATTCCTTTTTGTTTTGCTGCTGCTGCTGCTGTGTAGAGCTCCCAAATAAGCTGAGAACAGCCTTATTAATCTCTGATTAGACAGCCAGCTCTTTAGTTTTTGCCAGAAAGACTTAACAAGGGCAAGAAGGCAGCAAAAACTTCAGCTGAGCTCAGAGAACAACTCAAAAGCTTCACATAATGAGCTGTTTAAATAATGTCACACATTTTGCTGTTGTCAAATTAGGCTTTTTTTTATTTTTCCCATGTCTTATTTCAGTTGCAGGTACTTAAAATATTGAAGGCTTCACTTACTGAGTTCTTTTCATTTCTTTTTTCTTAAAAATGGGGAGGGGATGTACCTAAAATAGGGTGAAAGATCCCAACAAGGTTAAAGGTCTGGAAGGGTAAATGTTACACAAGGGGTTGAAATTTCATTTGTATCAACTAAACCCTTCTGATCTTTGTGGTCAGCACATTTATAGCTATTTTATTCCAAGTGATGTGTTTCATTAAATAATAATGGATGTTGAGATTTCAGATACCAAGATGCCTTCTCCCTATTTTAGGTTTGTGTGAGAGGATAAGGATCAGTCCCTCTTGTTTTCAGGATCATTGAGGAACTGCAGGCGAAGAACTAAAATTCCTCTGCTTGGCTCTGAGCATCTTGGTTTAAACCATGTGAACCCTGCTCTTTATTTTGGGTTTCCTGGATTACATCAAGCTGCTACGGAGACGTGGTGCTGCAAATGTGGGGTTTGTTCTCCCTCTTGTGTTCATTCCCAACCCTTATTCCACTCAGAGCCAGGAAAACTCCTTTTTGAAGCTATTCCCACTCTAATTATCTTCAAAATCCTTCTTGGCATGGGTGAGAAAAATCCAGTCAAATTCTTGGTGAGTTACTTAAATTAGTTTTCAAAACCGGATGTAGAAAACTTAACAGGAGATTTCAATTTCTCTGCTGAAGGAAAAGAATGGAGAGAAGAAAGGTGAAGTTTCCCTCATGTTAAGAATCTGCTCTCATAAAAAGTTTCTGTCCATCCTCATGTTTTTCGCTTTGTTCCTGCACCACTCATGGTTTATGGAAGTGAGAATTTACACAGTGAATGGAGCGCTCCACTGAGCAATGTGTGGGATGTCCAGAATTTGGGATAAATAAAATTCTCCCACATGGAATTATCCCCATGATTCCAAGTTATTTCAAGTTTTCATTAATCATTTGCTATCTCTGAGAGTATCACTTTAGCCTCACGTATTTTCTTTTGCAAAATCTGGCACCGTCCTGAATAATTATGGAAATGCAGCCTGATTAAAACACGGAAAGGAAATGAAGCATTTTTAGTTTTTAAAGCATTTTCTAAAGAGAAGTTGTGTCCACCTAATATATTTTATATTCCTAAGAGGAAAAGGAAAATCTGTAAGTTTTTAAAATTATGGAAAATCTGTATTATCCCAATTGATGAAGTGAACAAAGCACAGTCAAATTATTTTGTGCATTAATTAATTGTGGTTGGATCCAGTGAAATTTTGAAGATAGTACAGGCATGAGTAAGAAGCATTCAAATGAGAATTTTACCATTATCCGTAAGAGAGAGTAAATTCACTTTCCAAGTGAAAATCCTGGAAATTTTTGTTGTTCATAAAAAAAAATAAAAAATGAAAAAAAAGAAAAAAAGGTGGTGGCAAAGCTGTTAAACTGAAATTAACAAACAACTAGCAGGGATTTAGGATGTGTCATAAAATCCCATATCTGGGAGCCACGACAAGGCCAATGATGCCACTGAAACGAGAAGCCATAAAGCTGGCCCTTAATTTATGATTTGCCAAACCTGTGCTGGGATGAGAAGCACAAACCACAGGGCACAGGAGGGAGGAGTTGCTCTTGGGCTGAGGCATCACAAAAAGGCTCCAGTTTGGTGCCTTGGATCAGGGCTGTTGAACACTGAATAATTCCCAATAATTCCGTGCTGGGGCTGCTCGTTCCAGACTGCTCCATTTGTAACTATGAATTCTAAGTGGCGTTTAAATTTGCTTTATTTTTAAGTTTGCAATTCTTTATTTCCAGTGTTTTCTCTGGCTGATAAGCCTGGGTGTTTATTCTCATTATCCATGTTAATGATGTCACTCAGGCAAAGGACATTTTATGGGAAAAAGAGGTATGAAAAAGAGGTTTATAGGTTAAGACATAAAGCCTCCCCCCAAAAAACCCAGATCAAACAGAGGTTATAAATCTTTTTCATGATTTGTGCAACAAAACCATGGCATTCACAGCTGTGGTGCTGCTCCCCAGCTGTCCTGTTATTCCCCACAGAAAGAACTGATAGGATGCATTCATGTTCATATTTTATTGCCAAAACATGAATTCAGACAGGATTTCAGGAGAATTTCTCATCTGGAAATTGGTGTTAGCAGATGAGACTAAATCCTGATTTCAGAAAAAAAAAAAATCTTTCAAAGTTTTCCATGAAAAGAGGTTTCTTAAATCACTGATTTTCATGTTCAGCTTTGGGGGATCACAAGTTGGGATGTTTCTTCTTTCCTTTTTCCCCATCCTTTCACCCATTTCTGTGTATTCATTAGACTGCAGTGCAGTTAAGGGAGAGAATCATCAGGAATTATGAAGGTCACCTTTGGAGAATAATTAATATGGCAGTAATTGCTCAATTTGTGTCTGGAGTGAGAATGTTTGGAGATAAGGCAGTTTCATTTTAGCATTTTTTTCCTCATTTTCTGCTTGCCAGAACCTCTGAAGTTACAATTTTGAGGGATGCTCCTGCAGGACCCCCAGCCTGAGGGGGAGCAGAAAAGGGAATGCAGTAAAACGTGGTTATTTTTCCCACAGAAGTTCAGGTAGAATTTGGGGATAAAATGGAGTCATTTCTCAATTAGTCTTCATCTCTTTACATGTGAGGATGGATTTGTGGTGGTTGTTGGGCTGTGGAGATATCAGTTTGTCCAGTCTGCCCAAGGCCATAGAATATTTTGGACAGAGTGTGGCACGAACATCTTCAGGAGGTGGAGGAACTCCCAGTTCCCTGAGTGGTTTGTCCACACTTTTAAATTTGTGTGTCAGTTCCTGCTTTGATTTCCTCTGATTTTTAACTTCCAGCCCTTCTTTATGTTCTGTACCAAGCAAAGCCTCTCACAGCTCCTGCCTTTTCCACCTCACGGAGGAATTTGGGTGCTGTGGCCAAATCCCCGAGTTTCTTTTCTGATAAATGAATGAGACTGAACATCCTCAGCGCTGCCCTGAGAGGTGTTTTTCCCATTGCTAAATAAGGCAGATATTAATGCTGAAAATGGTATTGCTGAAAGGGTCAACGGCAGTTTAAAATTCAGTAAAAGCAGGAGGGCACCCAAAATGTTCCTGTGAAATGACCCCTTGCTTTGGAGCAGTGCCAAAGTGGGGAATGCCATTATTGGTGCTGCAGCTTCTCTTCATCCCAGCTGGGGTTTTGTTGCTGCACAGAACCAACAAAAACCCCCAAAAAAGCCCAGATATTGAACATATAGATAGTGTGTGAGCCAAATCACTGAGCTGATCCCACTGATTTCCCATTTTTTTGGGGTGAGTGCAGTGATTGCACCGTGCGTGCCCCAGGTACAGCACCTGGGCTCAGTCCTCAGGGACATTTGTGGTAGGAATACCAACATCACCTCCCCAGAATTCCAGCTGTGGTTTTGTTGCTGCACAGAACCAACAAAAACCCCCAAAAAAGCCCAGATATTGAACATATAGATAGTGTGTGAGCCAAATCACTGAGCTGATCCCACTGATTTCTCTTTTTTTTGGGGTGAGTGCAGTGATTGCACCGTGTGTGCCCCAGGTACAGCACCTGGGCTCAGTCATCAGGGACATTTGTGGTAGAAAAACCAGCATCAACTCCCCAGAATACCCCTGGTACCCACAGCAGGAAATCTCCCTGCATTTTTCACCCATGATCGTGCAGTGCTGGGGGTTTCCCAGTTTATTTCTCCTTCTTCTGGGGATCATCTGCCACTATGAAAAAATACCAATGCTACTTCTGAAATGGGGTTTAAAATGTTAAGGCTCCAGCCTGTGATTTTTAAATGCCTTTTGATAATTTTATGGATTGTACTTTGGCTATAAACCCACGGGGAATCAGTAAGATTCTCTTTCAGGTACCATCAGAGGCAAATATAGAAGTAAATTGTAGAATTCCAAGGCTTACATTGCATTAGTTGCTGATTTTTTTTAATACTTATCTCACTTATTTTGGTTGAAAGCCCTAGCTATTGTAGAGATATTAAATATTATGCTGAAGTTCAAACTCCAGCTTACAGTTAAAATGTGGCAATTCTTTTCAGAACTAATATTGGATGAATTCTCCCTGATGAATAGAGGTATTGCCATATGCTCTTGCAGCCCTTTCTCCAGCAAGTGATATCGAGATAACTGAAACTGATACTGAAATGTCTAAAATAACATTAAACATCTCTGTTCCTGCTCCTGAATCCCTGATTCCTCAAGGCTTTGTACTGTAAAGATGATGTTGATTTTCATAAGCCATGAGGAAAATGCCTCTGACAGCAGAGGGGGATTAGAGGATGCTGATGATGCTGCATCCTCATATAGCTATATTTTGTTTCTCCTGCCCAGAATAAATAATGCCATCAAGATTCTGACCAGTTCACATTGAAACAGCCTAAATTTCCCACATTTCTGTCTTTCTTTTGCCACTCTCACATATTCAGACTCCAAACTAAAATTATGAAAAGCGTCCTTTCAAAAGCTTTTTATTTGAGTGGAGTGAGCATGTAAAAGTAAATTGTATGTAGCAAGAAACTGGATTAAAAACACCTCCTGTTCTGAGCAGAGACTCTTGAAAGAAGTGAGAAAATTTTAGGAATCCCCTTTTCCATGGAGCATTTCAGGTGGTGTGGAGTAGGGAAGGGGTGCAAAGAACTGGAGACAGAAACATTTCCAGCTTTCTTAAAACAGGACAGTGACCATGGCAGTAATAATAATAAAAGAAAAAAGGTAAAATCAGAGGGAAAAGACAGACACGACCATGAAGATTTATCTGTAAATATCGAAAAGGGTGTAGTTTACTGTATTAAAGTGAAATACAGCCCAAAGCAGTGTCTTGTTCTACCAACAGTTCACTGACTGTAAAATGCTATGGGGTCGTTCAGGATCTCAGCTGATTGCCTTGTGCTCTTTCCTTGGGTCAGGACAGGAATTTCTGCATATCCAGTCATGTTTACATTGCTTTTACAAGCCTTGGAACATATTTTCTGTTTTTTCAGGCAGTGCTAATCCCACCAGGAGTGACAGCTGGTGTTGCCCCGTGCCCCACACGTTGGATGACATTTCCTGTAGTGATGCTCTTCCTCTCATATCTGCAGCCTTGTAGCTCTCTGTGCTGTGTTTGATGCTGCAGGTACCTAAGGCAGCTGTATTTTCACGAGATAATTGGGTGTTGAGATGCAGAGGTGAACCTGCAGGCAGCTGTGAGAAGTCCCAGCTGGTGCTTATCTGCATTCCTGCCCCCCTGAAACAGTTGGGAAACCTCGTCCGTAATAAATTGTATTGGGATGATGGGAGAACCCAGCAGTGAAAGTCATGGAAGGGCAAAGAGGGAGAGTTAAAAAACCAGCCAGTTCATCAAGTTTTTATTAATTACATTTTTCAGAAAGACTTGCCCTGCTGAAATAAAGACAGGTTTGATAAGCGTGGTGTAGTGGGCGCGTGTGAGGTTATTCTTACTCTTGGAGGTTGAGGGGTGTGTAATTAATGACTCTGCATCATTCCTGGGCTCCATCAGGGATTCAGGGCTGAGCTTGCCTGGTTTGGCAGAGGACTGGAGCAGGAGCAGGAGGAGGAGCATTTCCTTCTGAATCACCACTGCAGCTTGAGGAGCTTGCACTGTTTCACCTCTGCAGGTGCAACACAAACGTGCGTTTTCCCAGTCACTGATCTTCATAGTCATGGAATGGTTTGGGCTGGAAGGACCTTAAACCCCATCCAGTGCCACCCCTGCCATGGCAGGGACCCCTTCCACTGTCCCAGGCTGCTCCAAGCCCCATCCAGCCTGGCCTTGGACACTGCCAGGGATCCAGGGGCAGCCACAGCTTCTCTGGGCACCCTGTGCCAGGGCCTCCCCACCCTCCCAGGGAACAATTCCTTCCCAATATCCCATCTAACCCTGTCTTCTTTCAATTTAAAGGAATTTTAAATTATCTCCTGGTTTTCTGTGTTTGCTTTTCCCCGAGGCTGCCACAAGTTGCTGGCAGAGACTGGACCAGCAGCATCCTGATGTCAAGGAAAGGCAGTTTCTCCATTTCTCTGGATTCCAGCTGCTGTGATCAAGGTTCTCCTCCTCCTCTTTGCTGCCAGGGATGCCAAATGAGTGTTGGATTCCCCCTAACTTAAAGCCCACACCAGAAAAAAGCCCATTATTACTTTTTTTTTTTCTTTAGCAAACTGATGAGATATTTTCTTGCTTTAATTGAAAGAAATAGGTTTGATAGTTTTGAAGCATTTAATTATTTTGCTTCTATCTTTGATCTGTCATTTGCTTGATTAGTTCAAATTTTGAAGGGAAAGGTTGTTTTGAAATGGGAAATCTTATTTTAATTTTGAAAATGCCAAAACAAGTTATTCTGACAATTTTACCAAGTCAGGAAAAAATCAGAGTTGTAGAACTTGCTGAAACTGGTTTTTTTCTGCAGAAGCTTTGGTTTTGAGGATTAATAATTCTTCATTAAAAAGGAAGGATTTTTTTGACTGATTTCCAGACTGATGACTTCTGTTTTCCTGCTGAAGTGACACACTCCGAAGTTTTAGAGAAAGATCTCAAAAACTATCTTTAAGACAAGTGAACTTCAGGATTTTATCAGAGTCCAACTTCACAACAAACCCATCTCTTTACAATATTTTCCTACAATTTCCATGCAGTTATCTGGTTTGCTTTGTTCTCAAATATTCAATGTACTCTTCAAACTCCCAGCCACACTTATCAGATTGCTTTGCAAGAGGAACTGAGGAACACACAGAATTATTTTTGGAAGAGAAACACTTTTTCTAATTGATGCGACAGAAGAGCTCAGGTTTATTAGCATATGGTTGCATTTGGGAAGTCTGAAGTGCTGCTTTAATTGGAAACAAATTTGACAAAGAGGAGGGCAGACACATTACCTACATTAAGAAACAGAGAAATAAATATGCCCAAAAGAAAGTCCTGGTGGTGTTTAAATTTAGCAGGAGATACACAGATATCCATCTCGGAATATTTCAGAGAGCAGGTATTGCTGTGAAGCCCCAGCTGAACCATAGAAATAAAATACTTTGTCATAGCTGCACATCTCTTTAGAACAAAGAGTGAGTTGCCCAGAATACAGAGGCTTCATAAATTTTATTTTTAGAAATAAAATATACAAGATTTAGAAATAAAATGTACGTTGCTATCGAATATCTGCTTCTCTGGCTGCTTACCAGGCACAGCCTGGACCTGTCCTCCCTCTGCTGAAATCACTGAAGCTCTTGTTGCTCTTGGAAGTGTCCCAGGACCTCTCCCTGGGGCCAGGAATGTGCTCCCACCACAGGGGTGCAGTGGGCATGGGCTCCCATGGAGTTTATCCTATGGAATGAGGCCCAACTGGAGAAAAAAAATGCCCCCAAGTCTCTTCTGTGCTGCCATAAATCAATTGTGAACCTGTTGCAATCAATAGGGTAATACTGATGGAGAAAGGGTGAGACAAGCTTGGAAATTAAACTGTGTGGCCGAGATAAATGTGCTCCAAACCTTGGGCCTGTGCCAGCTCAGTCCTCAGGATGCTGTTGGTGCCTTAGGTTTTAACTTGTATGTTTTTCAAACCCTGTACTGCCCAATGAGTAACTCTGAAGTTCCGTGTGCCCTGTGAGCTGCTGCTCTCTCATGCTGGTTACACACAACAAACCTCTCTGGGTTTGCTCTCCAAGGACACCCAGATTGTCCCAAAATACGTAAACTGAGGCCTCTGAAGAGGAGGAGCAAACTTGGGGTAGTTACACCATTAACTGAAGCTTTAATTGGAGAATTAACCCTGATATGCAAATGAACCAAACCTATAAAAGTGTAGAGAACTCATGACCTGGGGTCCATCTTGAAGCAGCCTTTGGCCTGCCCAGGGTGTGCCTTTGAAGGCCCTTCAAATAAATACCCACCTTTATTCCCTTGTTCCAGTCTAGTCTCTTGTTCTTTAGGTGGCCATCTCAGGCATCACTGTGGGGCTCATCCTGCCCATCCAGGAAGATGGAATACCTGGATATTTTCCCTGTAGTACAGCACACCCCAGAATGCTGCCCTGACCAATTCATCATCATCTTCAATCCAGGTAAACCACCTCCAGCACAGGGTTTTATGGAAAGCTCCCCTTAAGTTTCTAAGCTGTGGTGGATGAGATTTACATAAAGTATATCTTCATATACATACATTTACATGTGTAGGGTATGTGTTAAGGGAAACTTCTCAGTGATTGAATTCTCCTGGTTTTGTCATTCATCATGTTGGCAACCAGAGCACACAGAAACTGAGGGTTTCCTTTAATATCCAAATTCACTGGGTTTTGATCACATTGATATTTTACATATTTGTTTTCCAGGCATCCAAGACATCACACAAAAAGGGTGAGAAGCAAAATTCAGAGTAGTCCATAGGACTGTGGGTGAAAAGGAGAGCAAGGTTCAGTGTCTTCCAGGCAGACTCAGCCTGAGGCTGTTTGAATTCAGGAATTCAGTGGCTTGTGTCCCTCACGATTCTGGAGTGGCCAACCATGCTCCTCCCTCTGTTTTTAAAACTCCCTGTATTTCTGAGACACACATTCACAAGAATTTTCCTGAGCACTGATCTTTCACCCCTTTTCTCAGGAGGATGTTTCCTCCTTTTTCTAGCCCTGATCTGGGTCCTATGGGGAGAGTTTTTAATTTTGGTGTATTTAAGTGATTTAATGTGAAAAGTTAACTTGAAAAACTGATTCTGATTCCTTTTCTGTGTCCCAAAAAAGACTCTAAAATTATCTAAAAGTAAAAATAATTGCCTTCTGCCTTTCCAGGTCCTGATTCATTAAAGGAATTGATTGACTTTGAGTGGCTGTAGAGCTGACAGTGTACTCTATTAATAGATTCACTCTGAAGAGGTCCTGCCCTCTGTTAAATAACTACTTCTGCCACTTGATGGGACCTGTGGCCTTGTCACGAGGAGCAAAACGAAACCCTGGCAGAACAAATGTCAAGTCAGCTCAGCAGCGGGGGCGGCAAATTGAGTTATTCCTTATAAATGATGCAGGTTCCACCTGCCAAAATCAGCCTGTTATGGCTTTTGTGGGGCCACTGCTTTTCCTACAGGGACATGTGGGAATCATCCCAGATTCTTGTGCTCTTGGAGTTCTCATGCAATGTCTTAATCCAGGAAGGAATAAGCAAATAACATGGAAATGAACTCCCAAGACTGATTGGCAGAGGATGGGAAGGAAGAGCTTGGCCACCTTGGAAATGCTCATGCTGGCATGAGGTTGAGTTGACCCTCAAGCTGCCGTAAAGGCTTTTTCCACCCTAAAATCTGGAAAAAGGACTAAAAATGTGGCTCTCACACCTTTCTTTTCCTCCAAAGCAAATGCTTGAGGTGGGGCTCAGTCTCTTCTAACATGTCTCAAAAGAAAAGAGAAGAGGAAATGGCCTCAAGTTGTGTCAGGGGAGGTCCAGATAGAGTTTTAGGGGAAAAAAAAAAAAAAAAAAAA
>VZRV01004145.1:833494-844046 GCA_013398115.1 Falcunculus frontatus
AAAAAAAAGAACTGAAATGTTGGTCAGATATTGGAATAAATTGCCCAGGGAGGTGGTGGAGTCACCATTTCTGGAAGTGTTCAAGAGGCATCTGAATGATGCACTTGAGGACAAGGTTTAGGGGTGATTATGGTGGTATTGGTGGGACTTGATGATCTTGCAGGTCTCTTCCAATCTCGATGACTCTGTGATTGCTGCTCATGGTTATTTGGGAAGCCCAGTCATGGAAAATATCCTGAAATAACTCTGCATCAGTTCCATGAATGCAGAGCACGACTGGTTAGAGCTGCAAGGAGTTGGCACAAGAGCCAACAGCTTTGCCCATTTTCCTATTACTTGTTTTCAAGGAAAAAAAAAGGTTTAAAATCTTCCAGATCTTGCAAACTTTAGGAAGAATGCAGACAGACACAGAATGCTTTGAACTCCCATAGAAGAAGGCTGTTAAAGTCAGTCTCTGTTATAAATTTATTCTGCTGCGGTGGCTGCGAATGTCCAAAGCTAGACTTGGACTGGATTTATGTGGAGTCATACATTATGTATCAGCTATTAAAAAAAAAAAAAAAAGAAAGAAAAGGCTTTATGATTTAGCACTAAATTTTTAGAAAATAAAAATTCTGCTGAAAAAGGAGCTGTGTAACATTAAAAATGCCAGGCCTGTGATCAACACCTCCTCCTCCTCTCAGCTGTCTTTGATGCATTTCTATTTGGCCTCATGCTGGTAAGGGCTGTTAAATTTACATTTCATGTCAGAGTCAAAAGTCAACTCCGAAAGCTGTGGAATTAGCATTTCATTATGAAACAGTTAGAAAAACCAAGAGAAGTAGGATTTAGGTCTTAGTAAGATGAAAGACAAAAATCAGTTACTTGTGAAAGGTTGATTGCTTGGACTCCATCAGAAAGGTTCTCAGCACTCGGAATTTTACACTCCATGAACATCCACCAGGATCAGAGGGATGGAGCAGCTCTGCTGGGAGAGTTGGGATTGTTCAGCCTGGAGAGGAGAAGCTTTGGGGTAACCTCAGTGTGGCCTTGCAGTGCCTGAAGGGGCTACAAGAAACATGGAGAGAGACTTGGGACAAGGGCCTGGAGTGCTAGGACAAGGGAGAATGGCTTCTAAACTGATAGAGACTAAGTTTAGACCAGATACTGGGAAGGAAATGTTCCCTGTGAGGGGGGGGAGGCCCTGGCACAGGGTGCCCAGAGAAGCTGGGGCTGCCCCTGGATCCCTGGAAGTGCCCAAGGCCAGGCTGGATGGGGCTTGGAGCAGCCTGGGACAGTGGAAGGTGTCCCTGCCATGGCAGGGGTGGCACTGGATGGGCTTTAAGGTCCCTTCCAACCCAAACCATTCTGGGACTCTGTGATCTTTGATGCTTGGGTGTCTTTTCTGATAAAGATGTTTTATTTTAAATAAATGTTTGATAACGTCATTAAAATACTTTCCCAAACAGCAGCAAGTGAAGATGCTCCATACTTGGATCAGATATTTCTTTAAGTACAAATGAAACCGAGACTGCTCATTTTGAACTTTAGGGCAGAGCTGGAAGCTGCAATGAAGTTTTACAAGGAAAAAGTTCTACTGCTGGAGGTTTGACTTGGGCTCAGAGTACCTAGAAGCAAATCAGTGCTGCAGGTCAGGTTTGACAGCTCTAAAACTTAATTAAATGGTGTCATTTTCTTTTCAAATTACAAAACAGCCTGTAAATTGGGTAACTGTAAAACATTTCCACCATGCTGATTAGAAAACTGAATGCACAAAGGGATTTACATTAAATTGAAAGCAGAAAAGAAGAGAAGGGTGAGGGGACAGCAAATGTGGAATGTTTGGAGCGAGGAGTGGGATGTGTGAGACTGAGGAGGTTGTGGTACCCCAGCATGGTGTGGCTGTTGTGCTCTTCCAGCAGCACTTCCACGGGGTCTTGGATCTGCTTGGCAAAACTGGGTAAAAATGGTCCTGCTGTAAATAGTGCAACTTGGTGTGAAAGCATGAAAAAATTCAGCTTTATTCTGCAAAGAGGCGTCAAAACTCTGGGTCTTGCTTTGTCTCCACAAACACAACATCGTGTGTCTGGGCATCGTGGCACTGTCCTTGAGGGATCAACCACAGTCGTATGGGCTGCTGTTTCATGGTCATTTCTGGGTGGGTGCTCCTCTGGATGATCAAAAAATACAAATTTGAGGTGGTTCAGGCCCCAAATTGCAGCTGTTCCCTGAAGGGACAGAACACAGCCTTACTCCTGTAGGAATATATGAAAACAAGCCTACCTTTAAAAAGTTAAATTTTTTTGGAGCAGGAGTGAACACAAAGATCAGCACTTTATATCAACGTGTTTGGATGATTTAGATTCATTCCTAAAGCCTAAATCCAATTTTATAGAGTCATCAGCCTCAGCCTGAGCCTCTGGTAACATCCAGGTGCCTCAAACTGAGAGCTGCCACAGCTGTTTCATCCATAATTTTCAAGGAAGGATGACCTGAGCCCACAAAAAAAAAGATGAAAAGCTGCCTGGGAAAAAAAAAAATTGGTGCTGCTCATCTGTTCTGCATCTCATTTGCTTAAACTGTGCACGAGATGGAAACTTCAGGGGCAGGAAACAGTTCAGAGGCTCTGATGAGCATCTGCTCTTCAGGCAACCACGGAAATCCAGCTTTCTTTAGAAGCCCAGGGTTTTATCACTCTTACATTAAAAGGACATTATCTTGCCATCCTTTTTTCTGGGATAGTTAATATTTATTCTACCTTGGGGTCAATTACAATTAAATAAGTCCAGTTTATCTTTGTCTCATACGTGCATAAAAGTGAGAAGGTTGAAAGACTTATTTGGATTTATGTCCCACCAGTTTTGGATATGAGGGATACCTAATAAGGTATGGAAATATTAAGGAGAATTTAAGCAATTTATTGCTGAAATGCCATGAAAAAGGAAAGAAGAAAATAGCCTTAGAGTGTTATACTTGGAAGCAGCTTTTCATTGGAAAGGCCTAGGAATTTTCTCTGCTCTTTGTTTTACATAAAGGAAAGTTACATTGGATTTATGACTGTCTAGAAACTTTAATGAAAATAAAGCTGTAAAAAAATATGTTTCTCATATGTAGTTATTGGAAACCTTAACTAATTTCCAGTAGTTGCTGGAAAGTTGTGTCACAGAGCAATTAATATAGAGTTTAATGCTTGGTTCTAATTAATTTGTACAAAATATTACTTTCTCAGCCTTTTTATTGGTGTGACAAATTTGCATTGTTTTTTTTTTTTGTACCCTGTATATTGCAGCTCATGTAATTACTGCTTCTCCTGCTGAGCAATTAGGGGGAAGGAGTCCCAAAATTGAACTAAACAGAGCTCGGGAGTTGCCCATGAATTTCTGCCGTGGATTTTGAGCAGTGCCATCCATGAAGACGGCAAATCCTTCCTACCGAAACTGTGGGCTTGAGTTTTAGAGTTGTTAATCAATTTAATTGATTTAATAGGCTGTTAATTGATTTAGTAGGCTGCTCAATTTGCTACTTATCAGCATTTCCTAAGCAAGACTGGATAGTCAAATCACTGTGTTTTCTTTTAATGTCCAGAGACTTTGAACATCTTAGATGGTCTTTACATCTTGCTCTGTGCAAAAAATAAATCCACTTATTAGACAGATAAAAACAGAGAATTTCATTTTAATGTGTGTCTTTAAAAAGCTTGATTATTCTCCCCACGTTTACCTTTCAGCTTTATCGTTCTGTTTTCCCCAGTTTACTGTCGGATACTTCACCCAGCATCTCGTACATGGAATTTTATGGATGCATAAAAGTAAAGCTGAACTATTTCATTTGAACTGGTTATCTAAACAGGAGCTGGTATCTCCTGGAAAAATTAAAAAAACTTACATTTAAAAACACATCTGTGAAAATCCTTGTAAAATTTATTCTTGTGTGCTCTGAGCTTGGTGATGTGTTTGAAATGCAGGTTTCCTCTTGTTCCATCACGTCGTTCAATTTTCCAGCTGAAAGCCCTCTCCCCATTTGTGATCCTTGATGATATCCCAGCTGGGGAATCATTTTAAGGTGAAGTGTCCATTCTGAAGAAAGATGAACTCCCCACTCCAAACTTGATTCTTCAGTGGTTTCAGCATAAAAAGAAATATTAAACCCTCCGAATATTTTAAGGCAGAGCTGCCAAACTTTTCCTGGCTTCCTATGAGGAATTCTGCATCCTCATCTCATAAGTCAGCCCAGCCTGGGTATAAATTTAAAGTACACTTCATATTTTGTTAAAACCATGCTGCTATTTTAAAATTAAAGTTGGTTGATTCTTAATCATGTGTTTAAAATGCCATCTTTATTTCAGAGCAAAGCCACATATGAAAGTAAATTTATAGGGTTTAATTCTTCAGCGATAGTCACTGACTTTGGATCTTGGTTTTGCTGGGGCCTGAGATTCAGGAATGTCAGGAATATCCATCCACAGGGGGAAGTGGCTGTTACAGAAATCTGGGATAAGGACCCCGGGGATATGTTAATTAAAACTTGTTGTCCATGTTTATTTTTTCTTGATTTAGCTCCAGTTTGGGAATTTGCAGCCTCAGGGATATGCTCACACCAATTCCCCTGCCTCAGAAGGGTTTTTATTTGTGGTGTTGGGTCTACCTGTACATTAAAAATTCATCCTTCTGGCTCAGAGTGCTCATTAATGATCACTCGAAACCAGCCCAGAGTGTCTCAGTCACTGATTAGAAAGAATGTGAATGTTTTCATTTAACCCCCTCTTTGACGCTGGGGAATTTTGGATTTATCCCCTTTCCAGTGAAATACTGGGGAATACAAAATACAATAGTCAGTTCCACATGGAGTGAGAGTAAAAATATATATATATATATATATATCCGAACCAAATATTCTTGTTGCTCTGGAAGATGAGTGCGGAGGAACACAGAGACACTGGAGTGAGGTGACCCCAAACCTGGAGCCAACTTTGCTGATCCCTGGAGCTGTGCAGGCTCGGCATCATCTGGGCAGTGGGTGCTGTTTGTCAAAGAGAACCCTGAGTTCTCTGGGGACAAATCCTTGGGAATTGCCCTATTAGAACAGGAAATTGGTTTGTTATTGCCCCAATTTTCTCTGACAAACTACTCTGTCTAATAAAAGGATCTGTTTTCTCACTTAGAAGGGAAGTATTAATAACTCTAATTGCCGCTTATTAGCAATTTTACAAGATGCTGAGCACATAAGCACATTTCTAACAGTCTATGAAAAAGAACAGCATTAAAGATAATATGATCACTACTAATCATCTCCTGGGTGGAAAACAAGATTTTTACGGAAATATTTGAACATTTCACATATGGCTGTACTGGGGTGTGGAATGAGATCAGCAGCATTGGTATTTTCAGGACAGAAAGGGAGAGGAGTCATCTGCTACAACTAAAAATTCTCCCTTTAAGTTCTTTGCCGCCTCACACGATTCAAAGTCAAGACTTGAGTGTTGCCAAGTGCTCTTCTTGACAGAAGCAGTTGTACAGAAAGAAATTGCTGGTAGATGAGTTATAATCTTTATAAAAGCAGTTTGGCACAAGCATTTCTGCAGGATAGTCCCTTCAAGAGTGTTTGTTCTTATTTGGGGATGTTCTGGTTTTATTTTGCACTGCCAGGTTCCAGTTTCTTCATGACAACTCTGTAATGAGGCTTTGTGTACAAAACTTGGGTTTTTTTAAAAAAAGTGTGTTCTGGATTGGATAAGAATTGTCCTTTTAAAAGTTCAAATATCTAGGTTTTCTACTAAAACTGTCTGCTTTTGCATTGGAAAAAGGGGGTATAATAATAGGTTTGTGTGTGCATACAGGGAATGATGGAATCATTAAGGTTGGAAAAGACCTGGTCCTGCTGCCATGCTATTCCTGATACTCCATATTTATCTATCTCATAACAGCAAGCTTCACAGAACAATGTCCTCAGTGGATGAATAGATCTGATATAGATCTTTCCTGAATGGGTTTGCCTTCGCAGGAACAGCAGGCATGGAAAATTCCTCTGGAAAGTTACGAACATGAAGAAGAAAGCGTTGTACCCGACACTAAACTTCTCCTCTCCCACCAGTGAAGGTTTTTTGTTTCCTGCTATGAGCCAGGGTGCTTCAGACCCCTCCATTTATCCCCCATGGCCCATCAAACATTCCTGCACACCAAGTTTTGTGGGCCTTTCACACCGAGCCTTCCCTGGATCTGCTAAAGCACTTCGCTCCCCCCTCCGAGTCGTGTGGGGAGAATCATTCCATGGGAATAAGAGCACATAAGCACCCTCCTTTATGGGCCTTGAGAACTGATAATGTGGCAAAGGATACTTCAGATCAAAATGTTATGGCTGTATTATTGTTAGAGAAAAATGTATTTTCCAACACTCGAGTCGAGGAACATTTCACGAAATGCTCAATCAGATGAATAATTTATTTTGTCCTGGCAGTGCTGTGTTAACACGGGGAATTTCAAAGGGGCATAAAGGAGGTGGGAAATCAGGCAGTGAGAATTGAGTGCCTGATGAATTTAGCCATTCACATGTCCACAAGTATCTAAATGGATTACTTAGGAAAATCAGCAGTGCTGCTTGTACAGATTGGTAATAAATTCTGTTTCATTACAGGGACTGGTATTCTAAGATTTCAAATGAAGACTGATTAAATCAAGTGAAATATGCACGTAAATTGTCATTATGTGGACGGATACGCCTCACTCTATTAAAATTGGATTTTAGATTTGCTCCACGCTTTATTTTGCAGCTCATTTTTGATGACAGTTCATTCCTTCCCCATCACATTATAAATTCAGCTGTATTTTAGCTTTGGACCTAATGAGGGTGTGTGGGGGGGTGAAACTTTGTTTCTCCTTTTTCCCCTGTTTTCCTGTGTCAGTGTTTTATACAAGGTCAATAACAAGCTCCAGTGTGTTTACAATTACCAAGAGGATGGGATTTGTTATTGTGCCCCGACAAATGTGCTGATGCTTCCATTATTTATGGAGAGGAGATAAAAATCGTGTGACGTTCCGAGACAAAAGTAAGGTGTGTGTGGTTTATATCTGTATTTTTGATGAGTTCTCTTAATAGGCACTGGGCAATGCACGGACCTGTGACTGTGGGATGTAAATTTTTCTTTGCAGTAAAGCTGTCAAAGCTTTGTGGGGTTTTTTACAACTCACATTTATGCAACTTAGAAAAAAAAATTCTGGCTTTCTGTAGTATTTAAACCCAGAACTGATTGGTTTGTACTGGCTGTGGTCTCAAGAGGTGTGAAAATAAGACAAACATTCAGTTAGTACTGAGGGTACTTTTAGGAAAATTTTATTGTGAGAATTGTTTTGGTTTTTTTTTTTACAAAGGGGGCACAATTGAATTTTTAAAATCTCCATGAATATCTGTATTCCTGTGCTCCTGGTTCAGCTGGCATTGCTGAATTCCATCAGAGCCTTTGGGATGAGTCCCGTGGAGAGGAGCAGAATCCAGGGTTGGGTGAAGTCTTGGAGCAGCCACAACAGCAGCAAGGGCTGTGACACAGCTGTGACTTGGGACTGGCACCTCCTTTCCCTGCTGGGACACAGTGGGATCAGTGTCTCCTCAGCAGAATCCTGTTTGGAGTTTCAGGAGCCTGTCAATCAATGTGTGCCTAGTGAAAAAATGGGAAAAGCCTCATTTTTGCTGTTTGGAAAGGGGTTCATTCCAGCCCCTTAGGAGCTGGGGGTACCCACACAAAACCCCTTTTCCTTGCCTTGGTCCATCCCAGTGATGCCAACCCCTCACTCCCCAGCTGGCTTTTGGTTTCCAGCTGGCTGATACCCTGCTGTGACAGCTCTGGCCCTGCTGGTTCCACCTGGGAATGCCGGAGGAGCGGGAATGGGAACAGGAGTTACCTCCTGCTCCAGCTGCAGCTCCCAAAGCCTCATTACAGCAAATAATCCTGTCTAAGGGGGATGGGAGGGATTTTGTTCCAGGAGAAAGTCAGAGCACCTGTCTGAGATTTACATTTTAAATTGCCCTCGGAGGAGGAGTCTCCTTCCCTTTTTCCATGGATTCAGGAGAGCAGAGAGTGTTTTGTCTCCTCTACACCCCTGTGGCTGAAATTTGGGAGCTGTGGATCCCTGCTCCTGTGTCTGTGTGAGGAACAGCTCCTTGTCCTTTGAGTGGCAGCTTCTAAAATAGGTAAAAGTAGATTTCTTCTGCTGTCATTGGCTGATGTTACTTGCAAATGGATTCTTCCCAGGAGCAAGGATTTGTTCCTTTACTTCCTCCAGTTCTTGCCACAAGTTTGAGACCAGATCCAAGCAATGCTGCTCTTTCTGTCTTTATTGTGAGGTGTAAAAGTATTCGATTTGTTTTCAATTTTTTTCTTGAGAGAATTGATTTGGAACTGTATTTTAGCAGCTTGGTTTAGATGGAAAACTATTTGAAAGTGAAATTTGATTGAATTTTGCTTTACAACCATTTCACAGCCTCTTTATTCATTCTCTAGCTAAAACTGGTGAAAACTAAACTGGATTCCAGAATTGCACAAAATCCCTATTAAGCTGTAAGACATTGCTGGATGTTTTTTTCCCCGGTGGAAAGGGACACTGACGTCTTTGCTAAGGCAGGGAGAGAACCTCTATAACTGAGCATGGGTCTTTATTGGGGTGTGAAGTCTTTTCTGTGGAGTTATTTTCAAGATCTCACATGCAGCAGCTTTTCCACATTCGGGTTCTAAGTGTGCATTTTGTCTAGAGCAAGGCTGTTTAGGAACCTTTTCATTTCCTCTGCTTCCACTGCTGTGCAGCTCAATAATTATGTTTGTTTCAACGCTGCCAAACTACTTAAATTTTAATTTTTTTCTCCCTCACATGCTTCAGATCTACCTCAGCTACTGAATATGTTACGCAGGAGGGGTGGCAAAGTTTCCTGCTCGCATACTCAGCATTGTATTGTGGATATAGAAATGGCTCCTGAAAGCATTTTTGATAATGTGCTGTTCCTTTCCAGACCAGAAAACAACGAACTTTTAAATACCTTATCAATAATTTCTGTGTTGCTCTGATATATGTTTGGCTACAGTTGAGAGATGATGGCAATTCTCGAGCTGAGTTTCCCCAAAAGCAACCTCACAATAAGTTCTTACTAAGGGATTGCAAACCTTTATTTCCAGCAGAATTTCTATGAGAATCTTGGTGCATTCAGGGTAGAGACGTAATTGGATGAGGGGAAAAAGTTGTGCCTGTTGAAGTTTTGAGCGAGAGGATTAAATTCTGCCTGGTATGAATACGAAGCATGGAGCCTTTGGTTGTTTTTTGGGTGGGTTTGGGGTTTGTTTGTTTTTTCTATTCCTGATTTATTAATGCTCAAATCTCAGAATGGTTTGGATTGGAAAGGACCATCCCATCCCAGCCCTGCCATGGCAGGGACACCTTCCACTGTCCCAGGCTGCTCCAAGCCCCGTCCAACCTGGCCTTGGACACTGCCAGGGATCCAGGGGCAGCCACAGCTCCTCTGGGAATTCCATTCCAGGGCCTCCCCACCCTCACAGGGAACAATTTTCCCCAAATAGCTCATTTCATTCTGCCCTTATCTCATTCTCCATTACTTTCTCCCTGTTGCAGTAAAAATTTATTGTGGTCAAAATTCTGTTGTTGGTACTTAGAAAAGCTTTAGGCAGCAATAGACATGGCAAAGATGTCAGACAACCAGAAAATAGATATTTTAGATCATTCTTGCTTTTCTTATTGGTGTAGTGGGCGTTTGTTTGAAGGGTGAAGGTCAAGCTGACTTAAGCACCAACCACTGATAGCACAGACCAGGTATAATCAGTACCTAAATTAAGCTAAACAAGTAGTCAGGATAATAAACATGATTCTTTTGACTGGTTAACAGCTCTTCTTAAAGTTTAAAGAAAACAAACAAGTCAGAAGAAAATCTGTAAATTACTCTTTGCTACACAACTTCCTACCCAAATTCTACTTTTGCTGAGCAGGGATGGGAAGGGCTCTTCAAAGACTGACACAATTCCCATGCCTTTCACCCTAGGAAATGCTATTTATTATTAAAAGCCTTTTTTTGTTAGTGTATCAGCAACCAGGGAAAGCAAATATTCACTGTAATGAAGTTCATTACAACTCTCTCATACATGGAAAAGTTAGTGACAAACTAACAGAGGTTATAAATATCTGCTTATAAATATTTTAAAAAATTACTCATTCAAGCATCTCCTTGTCATAAGCAAAGCAAACTCTTTAAATTTACAAAAGCAATTCCTCTAATAAAATGATGGTTCAGAGCTGCCATCGGTTCCTGCTGGTGATTTGTCACTTTATGCTGACTCAGACATGCAGTGCTGCTACAGACATTTCTTGGGATGCAAATCTGGTCTCATTCCAGGGAGAAGGAACATTTGCAATGAATATTCCTCAGTCCTGGGCAAGCAGAGGCTGGAACTGGAAATGAGGAGTTTTATCCTGTTTTGCTCTGTGGTGAATCTGATACCAAGGGAGCCCTGCAAATCCCAGGGGTAGCAAATAGTTTGGCACTTCTGTGAGTGAATTGGAATGACAATTTTGGAGAGAAAAAA
>VZRV01004148.1:0-23235 GCA_013398115.1 Falcunculus frontatus
GCCCGGCCCCCGCCCGAGGAGGGGCCCCCACACCCGGGGCGGCAGCGGGAGGGCGCTGCCCAGCGCCGGTGTCGGGGCTGGGGCTGGGCACGGGCTGTTTGAGGAGGAGACCACAGGCAAAGGAAGTGATGGCATGGTAAGGGTGCAATTCCGACCCAAAAAACACGCAAAAAAAGAAAAAAATCAATCTTGTAGAGCTTTGGGGTGCTACTAGCAACAGGCTTAACACTGTCAGTAAGGTACACCATTCAGTTTGGCTTGAAATGCCAGACTTTTGTTTTTCTGACAAAAGTTTCCAAGAGTTCGGCAGTCTTCATGGCAACTTCAAAAGTTGCAGCTTCCTGAGGCAAAAGTGACACGGGACCAATTTACAAAACCCTGTCCTGGCTACAAGCTGAAGTCCGGTGGGAACTGTTAGAGCAGCCAAGGAAGCAGCTGAGACACATCAGGTCATCTTCAGAACAGCTTCCTTGATGCCAAAATCAAGAATCTTCTCCATGCACAAATTTTAAATGTCACACCTTACCCCTTAGAGCCAGAAGATTTTCTTAGTGCGTTTTGAAGCTGCCAGTGAAGATTCGGCACTGTAAAATGTGAGGCTTTCAATTGAAAAGAAATCTTTAATCCGTGTCAGTGATTTCAACACAAGGCTGCAAAACCAGTTCTAAGTGTGGATTATTCCACACATTCATTTGAACAGTTAACAAACTGAAACATAAGTTATTAAAATTTGCACTAGAGATCAACTGCTTCACTACTGAGCAAAGCAATAAAAGAATGTCATTAACATTATCCAGTCTACTGAATGACAGTTCACAAGAAGGGGAGAGGAGTAGTATTTCTGAATTATCCATACTCCTGGGCTTGGCAACTTTCTTCTGTCAGCAAGCTCTAACACATATTATATGAAATGTCCTTTAACAGAATTAGTTCTACTATTCTTATACTTTGATGTATAAAGAGTGAACACAGATGACAGGTTACAATCTTCTTGAGAAAGCAAACTACAGCAGAAGACATTTTAGCACCCCACGAAGGAAAAAGGGGGGGGGGGGGGGGGAGAGGCAAAACAGTGAGTCCTACTGCAAATAAAAAGATTTGATTTAGATTTTAAAAAATAATTTAAAAATTGAAATGTCTTGTGTGGAAGCTGGTAGTAGGCAGTGAACCCCTTGTCAGTCAGTAAAATACTCTTTCTTAAATTTTTTTTAAAATAATGAAAAATATCAGTGGGGAAAATAACCTGAACATGAGAGCCAGAGAACATAGGATCTTAGGATTCAGCAACTTAAAAATGGTAGAGTAGATTCTGGAAATGATGAAATGCCATCCTCAGCACCTAATACAAGATGTGCAGCACTCACTGTAAACATATGAAAGTATTAGTATTCAGGGAAAAATTCTTTCAAGTTAAGAAATACAGGTAAGTATTCCTACTTACAGGTATCTCCTTTACCTCACAACCACATGGAAGTTTGCCTACGCAACAGATGATGTTGGGAAATCTCTAGAAACCCATTGCTTCAATTTGAACCAGTACTTTCTCACATCTTCCACTAATAGCAATTCAGAGAAACCTCTATCCTCCAACTCTACAGGCTAAAGGAAAAGAGAGGTTTTCGGTAAGATATTGAACGTACATGTTGTAACTAGCTCTTACAAGATGAGAAAGATTTTAGTTTAGTCCAAAAGGTGAAGTGGGTTTTTGTTTGTTTGGGGATTTGGAGAGCTGGTTTTTCGATTTTTATTTTTTGTTAATAACTTTAGCATAGGAAGTGTGAAGGAAATAATTGTTTTTGGCTTAATTAGGAGTTTGAATTTAATTTCTGGTTTTATGCTTCAAAGCTTCCCTGATTTTAGTCTTAAAATGCGTATTTTAGCTAACAACTTTCATGAATTAATTATCCTGGGATATACTAAATTGAATTTATATTTGCTAGTGCTGTTTAGCTAGTAATGAGCAGGCTCCTGTGCTTGCCATGGGGCTCACTTTCGTGACTGTATTTTGAGTCCACTGCTTTTTAGTGGGCATATTTTGCTTTTGCTGATTGCTGTAGTGCTGTACTGCTTATCACCTTACTGTATTGTGCCTGGGAATGCTTTGGTAACAGCCATGCAGATGTACCTCCATGCGATGACAGGTGGCCAGAGTGTGGCTGCTGTTCCTGTCCTGCTGTACTAGACAGGCTGGAATTTCAGTCTGAACTTGAGTTAGAAGGACTGTGCTGTTAGCATAAGGTGACTTAAGAATACCCCTTCTACAAATTCTCCCTTTGTCTCTTTTCTCTAATCACAAACAATACCACTCTACTACCTGAAACACTGGTGCAATGCCAGAGGAGGATCTTAAATTTATCCCTCTAAATCACAGCAAGCTAAAACAAAGCTTTCTATTATTTTTGGCACACAGCTAAGTTTCCTCCTCATCTACGCAAATGACATTCTCCTTTGGAATGTCATCTTGTAACTACTGAAAACACTTTATATGGCTGTGCCATCTTTCGTGTTTTCATCCCTTCAGAGAGCTACTACAAAAATAACCCTTTCCAACCTGTTGCTTTGACCACGTTCACTTTTCTAACATTCCTTATTGTGTCAAACACAAGTTGCTTGGCTTCAATTGCATATCCTTCTAAGTGGTCCCATCTCAGGATGCAAAGGGGAGTTTCCACTTCCAAAGGACTCCAGAACCTGTCTCCATCTTCAAGTTCTGAAATGATCAAATACTTTTATGCTATATTCTATTTTGTCTCATGTATCTCAAAGTAGTTCAAACATCTATTAAGCTGCCTCATAGTAAAAAAAAGATTGGAAGCATGATTTAGAAGTGTTTTGACTATTATTTTTATGCATACCACAGTAGTTAAGGAAGTTCTCTATTGATTAAGAACACAGACTAGTGTCTGCGTGGACTAGTATGTTCACATCATCTCCCAGTGCTAAATTCTATTTCTGGTTTAATATATGCTCTCTGTAAGTTCTTGGTTCTGATACTATCCTTTTGATTTTTTTATATAGTTTTGAACAAAGCAGGGATCCTGGCACTAAAATGGAACTTCTTGAAGTTACAGCAACAGCATGGGGAGGAACAACAACAAAACAAAAACCGTATAACAAATCACCAACTTTTTCTTCAGTTATACAGAACTATTACAATGATTCTATTGATAGTAAGCAAAAAACCAACCAACCAACCAAACCAAAACCAAACAAAACAAAAAACACAACCAAAAAGAAAAACAAAAAAACCCCAAACAGTTCTCATTTTAGGTTGGTACAATTAAGCTAGTAAAGTAGGACTAAAAGCCACACAGCATTTGTATTCATAACAATGCCACACTTACCAACGATTCCATAACCTTGGTGAGGCCAGTAAAACTTCACACACAACTCTTAAGTGTAATTCATGTAATGGTGTATTAAAAGTAGAGCTGAAAGAGTTGATACTAATTTTGCAAAAGTTTTATCTGATTTTGAGATAAATTCTCAGAAATGTTGGTTGGGATCATTTGATTTTTTTTTTTTAAAGAAGGGAAAAAATATGAATTTTAATTGAAATTTTTTCTGAAATCTTAATGAGAAAACTGTCTTACTGTTTCATGCTTGCAACAACAAAGAGTTGTCAGCTGAGAACTCAGGTAGGGACAGATGAGAGAGAGAACATTGGGGAAGCAGATGCAGACCACAGAGGAGTACATGACAACCACAGGAAAGTTTGGGTTGGAAGGAACAACGGTCCTCTAGTCCAATTCCCCTGTGATGAGCAGGGACATCTTCAACAATCACAGACCAGCAGCATTGCTCCTCCCGCCCCCAAGCACGCAGCAAATGCTATTCTTCCATTAACTTATATTCCAATATAAACTTCAGTTGATGCTTCCCCCGCGCATTACGGTCCCGTCATCCCTTCTGTGCCACCTCCCGGCCTCTCCGTAACTCTCCACATGCTCTTCATCTTCCCGGTGCAATCAGCCAGCCGCCGTCACCCAGGAAAAGCGGCAGGCAGGCGGACCCAAGAAGTGCTGTGACTGCCTGCTGCCGCAGCTCCCGGGGAGAGCCCGACCGGCCCCGGCTCCGCAGGTGCACCCTCGGCTTGGGGACATGGGGGTGGGGGGAAAGGTCCTCTCCCCCTCATACACCACCACCACCCTCCTCGCCCCCGACCTCTGCAGCACTGCCTTCCCCCTTCAAGTGAAAGGGAAAAGGGTGCAGAAGTGCCGACCTGCGATCCTGCCTGCGCAGGCACAGCTTCCGTCCTTCACAGTAATTCCAAATTCCAGTAGTCACTTCCGAGTACTGTATCCAGAAGATAATTGCACATCTATTTTCATAAAGGTTTTATTCATTTAATAATTTATACTTCAAACATAGCTCAGCAGTCAGCCATTTACTTTCAAAAGTACTTCTCCTTAGTGCTAGGTAAACTGTTTCCATGGAGACTTCCTTAGCTATTCTGGGGTGAACACTCTTAATCTCTTATTTTCTTTTCATTTTAAAAATCAGGACAGACCTAGGCACTCCTGAAAGTCAGTAAAGGTTTAAATTTCCATTAGTAACAACTTCCAGGCATCTGTTTTTAGATTACTAGCAGCTACATGCTGCCAGTGTTGAACAGGTGACCTACCTCACCATTAGGTCTCTCCTGAATTAACACACTAAGTGAAAGAATTCCTACCAGATCTCGAATTCAGACCAAAACACATTAACTCTGTTACATCTGATGCAGCTAAGTATCAAAGAAAATTAATGCAGTCACCTTCATTTTCTTTAATACCATTCACACATTCAGAATTCAAGTGACTGGCTGTCTCCGTCTGCTTGACACAGATCCAAACTTTCCCACCTCTCCCAAGCGAGCATGCGAGACATTAATGTATTTTTAAAGTGGGAAAGCTATGCAATGAAGTCTCTGATGTTACCTTAACATGCGCTGTAGTAGTTGTAGCAGCTGGTCTGGGGAAAACCAGAACACCAGTCTACCAAGTGGGATATCCTTTCTATACATGAACAAGAATTTGATCTAAAAATGTTAGCACTGATCTTTTCCTGCATTATAAATACACAAAATACAGCCACAGTTTTCTATTCAAAGGCTGTTGAACCTCCTGCTGAACCACATCATGTGCTCTTTTTATGGATCAGTCTATGTTTATCAGGACACAATTTCCATCAACACACAAAAACTTTAATAACTTGATAATGAAATTCACAATGCGAAGTCAATTTCCAATCTTTTATTTCATTTCTTAAAAAATAAAAATCACACTGTGTAATGATGTTAATGCCTATGTGCCTAATGCCTACAGTTATTTGTCAATAGGTATTTCTCTGCTGTTACGGGTATGAGATACCCAAAATGCCTTAGTTACAGGAAAAATCTTCAAGTGGAAATCATGTGAATACCAAAGCCATTCACCACACAAGGTTTCATGAATACTGCTATCCCTGAATTACTTCTGAAGAGTACTTCAAGTTTATTTCTCATTTTGCATTAAACACCAAAATGAGACCAGTATCTGGAAAAAGTAAGACCAATGTCCTCATTAAAGAAAAAAAAAAAAAACAGCGTACTTAAGGAGATACATAGATACAACAAATTTTCCTACTACATCTTACTGTCACACGAAAGACTTGATTTTTTTCTTACATAGACATAAAATCTTTCACAAACTGAAACCAAACTGATCCCCATAAATGAGCTGACTAGTCCTGGATGAGGGTCTCAGAGTGGTGTGTTTTTCCTGTCTTCCCAATAGCATGAACAAATATTTCATGGAAGCTATATATTACATGTGAGCAACTTAGGAGTCCACTGTAGGAACAAGAATTAGTTAGTGCAGCATGTAAATACTTTGAGATATTAGTCTGCTGTTGTCCACTGGCTGTTCTGGTGTACTCTGTAAATAATATAAGCATGTAAGTTTAATCCTAATACTACCTGATTTCAATAAAATTTATCAACAAATAATGTTAAAATAATAGAAATATTGTTAAAAATAGGGAAAAGTGATCACAGAATGTATTTGGAAAGAATTGTATAGGCTTAGAAGAAAAGCTAAGGGGGTTCTCCAGTAAATATTGTATCTCTAATTATATTCTAGCCTTGTCTTCAAGTGCAGGTCTTAGATTACTTTAATCTAAGATTTTTAATATAAAGAAATTAGTTCCAAAATCTTAATTTAAAAAGAAAAAAAATGAGGGTAGGTATTGAACTGATACTTTTTTATTGGCTTCACTTTGGTAGTATATGTTGTTTGATGCAATATTGCTAAGACAGTATAATGCTAATCAGCAACCACAACTGACATACAAATTCTGATCAGCAGGGCTAACTTTGTTCCTTTGTCTCCTCCAGGAGACAGAAGGAAATAAAAATGAAGGGTCTTAATAAGTTTGCACATTATAAAGATTCCTCAAATCCTTTCCCCCCTTTTTTCAGCCCCAAACAGAACTTCATCAGCACGTAACATTCAACTGGACAGAAACAAAATTCTACACCTAGACTGCACTTGCATGTTAACTCTGGGTCACTATATGATTTCATTGACTGTGTCTTCTCAAACTGCTCTTTACCTCACTCTAATTTGGAGGCCAAGGTGTACCTGCAAGGCTGCATTCCTTGTGATTGTCCTGCAACGCTGTTTCTACCATAAACTACAGAAGTTCCAAGAACAAAGCATGGTAATAACAATCCAGATTAAAAACAAGGCAGAAAGGAAAACAGTAACAGAGTACCCATACTAGCTCAGGATGGCATAATACAAATATTTCATCAAAAACAGACAAACTAGTTTTCCAGCACCAGAGAACAAAAATAAGTTCTACATTTTCCTTTTCTCTAGAACATGGAAAACCTGTGGAGTAATGTTCCATCTCTTCAGTCATATTTTGGGGGGGTCAAAAAGCTGGAAAAAGTCATCACGAAAAGTTTCTAGTCTCATGTCTACACATTTGTCTAAGACTTTCTCCAGACTTCTAGGACTAACACTTTTCACAACCTTTTTCGTCCTGTTCAAGTTTTGTGTTTATTAAGTGTTCCTGCAATGACTGAAAAGACAGGTAAAAGTAGAACCTGCTCTTCTGTTAAGAAGTTATCATCTTGCTTTATCAAGCTCCAGTGCCCACTAAATCCTTTATTTTCACACCCAAGCAAAAGCACTTCCCTTTTTATGTACATAAGCACTTGGGTAAGTCTCTACATGCTCACCTCTGCCTCTTTTCCAGAAATGGATTGACTATTCTCTCCCTCCTTTTTCTTGGTCAGGATAGCTGTCATCTCTCCTACCTGTATAATCCTGCAATATGGAGCGGGGATGCTGCCAGCTATGCTGTTTTAAATAATACTGCTACTGATTCTGACCTTCTTGTAAAGGAGCCCCTTTATAATTTTTCTTAATCTAGACAGCAATAGTGGAGTTTATGCTTATCTAAGAAGTAAAAAGGGGGTATTTACCTAGTGGCTTAAAATGCAAGTTGCAAGTGTTTACTGTTTACTAAAGTTCCTGATTCCAATTTTCCTTTTACACTCCTAACTAGTTCAGTGCAGCTAGAATTGAAGTAACTTATTCCAGCAGTATGTATTGTGATAGCTGCAAAGCATTGGAGCCACCAACTGTTCAAACATGGCAACAGCTACCTTACTTCTGTTCCATAGTAGTAAATATTAAACACATCATGCTAAGTTCTGGCACCACTGAGTTTCCTTCATCACTTAAGACACAAAATCATATTTATGCCATTATGAAAACTTTGTATTTCATAAAAAGGATACCTATCTCAAATTATTATATTGCTACCTCTGAAGAGATGACATTTACCTAATACCCTAGAAGCTCTTCCAGGTCTCCTTTCAATTAGATGCTCAAATGAAAGACAGTTACATATAACTATACAGCAGATGTACTTCCTCATACACTAGTTCATAAAAAGTTCACACAAGCCTTTCATAAAGGATTTTACACATTTGTTACTGCAAACAATTATATCCATAATTTTAAAATACTTAAAAGCAATTAATATATTAATGAGCAAAATGAAAAGAGTTACTTCAGAGCACACTCTTAAAACACCTACATGTTCTGCTATAAGAACACCTTGATGTTCTTGAAGTTTATCTTGAACTTTTGTCTTCAAGTCCAGATATATTTTAATTCCCTCCATTTCCTTACAGTGCCTACGTTAAGCATAAACTTCTGTTATTGAGCTCTACCAACTTAGTTAAGGCAGCTAAATGTCTCAGTTGTCCCAAGATCTGACATTCTGTGAAGCTGAAAACAATTTGCAAGTTTGCTGATGAGGTGCTGTTGACTCTAGAGAAACAAGAGACCTTGCAGAGGGATCTAGATAGATTGGAGCATGGGATAATAATCAATGGGGTGACATTTAACAAGTCCAAATACCAAATTCTGCATCCTGGACAAACTGGGAGAGGAGTGGCTGGAGAGCAGCCCTGCAGAAAGGGGTCTGGGGCTGCTGGTTGGCAGCAGGATCAGTGTGAGTCAGCCGTGTGTCCTGGCAGCCAGGAGGGCAAATCCCACCCTGGGGTGAATCAAATGCAGCATCACCAGCCTGTCAAGAGGGATTTTCCCTCTGTATTCAGTTTGGTGTGGCCTCATCTTGACTGCTGTGTGCAGTCCTGGGTCCACAATTTAAGAAGGATATTGAGGTCCTTGTATGTGTCAGGAGGAGGGCAACCAAACTGGTGGAAGGGCTGGAAGGGATGTTCTATAAGCAGTGACTGAGGATTTTGATGTTGTCTAGTTTGGAAAGAAGGAGACTGAGGAACAACCACATTGTTCTCTACAGCTTCCTGAGGAGAAGTGAAGAGAGGTGCTGATCTCTTCCAAGATCAGTGATAGGACATGTGGAAACAGTTCAGAACTGCACCAGAGGAGGTTCAGACCAGACATTAGGAAGCATTTCTTTACTGAGAAGGTGGTCAAACTCTGAAACAGGCTTCTTAAAGAGGTGGTCAATGCTTTGAGCCTGTCAATATTTAAGAGGCACTGGGACAATGCCCTGAGGAACATGCTTTAATTTTTTGAAGTGGTCAAGGCAGTTGGATTAGATCATTGTTGTAGGTCCCTTCCAACTGAACTATTCTATTTTTACCTGAATTCAATCAGCACAAGAGAAGGAACACCTGAAAAATGAGCACATTAAAGTTTAAGAATTTTAACCAGTAGGCAACAGTATATAGTGCTAATTTCAGTTTGCAAAGCATCTTGGAACAAGATGAGTTGGTATTACAGCACTGCAGTCTTCAGGTAGAAGACAGAACAAGAAAGTTACAAGGTTAAGTCAACCACACAGTTCAGCTATGAGAAATCCAGAACTCAGATCAGGTTTACTTTATCTTAACACAATGCTGCACTCATTACTATAAAATAATAGCTCAAGCATCTAAAAAATTATATATACTGAGGCAGACTCCACAGCAAGAACTACCTTACTAAATCACCTACAACAAGTTTCATGACACAAAACTTTTTTGAGATATTTCAGACATCCTAGCTGTTAATACTGCATAACCACCCAGTTCCTTGATGGAAAAAGACTCCTGCATGAGCATGTAGGAAGAAGGTCTGTGGCAAGGCACTACTGTTCACTCAGTATCCCAACTGTAATAGCAGATCCCTAGGAAAAAACGTATTTTCCCTTCATGTGCTTCCAACCATCTGTGCCTTCAGAACTACTTGAAGAACTGCTCACACTTTCTTTCATCATCCCTTAAGGGATTCCATCCACATCCTTCCCCCATTTTGTCCAATTGCACACTCCACCATTCCCACAGTATTTGGGCATCTTCCCATGTTTTCTGCCTTAGCAGTCTAGCTAAGGCAGAAAAGCTCACCCTGCCAATATTTCAAGATTTCAGAAAGAGCAGCAAACCAAACCAACCAGCCAACCAAACCCCACCAAACTTTCTTCCTCTTCCAAACAAGTTTTCCTGGAAGAACCTAGTTTCACAGATACCACCAGTGAGAATGAGGAAAATACACATGCAATGCTGATGTCGTGTCAAACTAGTGATTCCTTCTCCATTCCCTGATCATTCTGAGTAGATATTAGGCAGCAAGTGATTTTACTTGTTCTTTGCCTTACATTTTGTGGATGTAAATATATACTAGCTTTTGTTTATTTGTAGCATTCCCATGCACATATATTTACATGCACAGTAAATACATGTATCTACACAGAAACAGAGATATATATTGTAAAACAGAAGTATAGACTAGGGAAACGAAGCAGCTGTGAAGAAAGAACAGTTCCTGAAGTTTGAAGAAAGTAAAAAAAGCTCCTGGTTTGTCTATAACCCATTTCTCAGTCCCCTCAAGGACAAAGAAGAAATGTCATTTGGGAGCATAGTTACTTTTTTTGACCTTGTATGCTTAGGGAAAGGCTAGCTCTGAAAGCAAGTCCAGGGAAATCAGAGAAATTGCAAACATCTGTAGTTTTACTAAAAGCTTCCTCAAAACATTCCCTGGAATCTCCAGTAGTTATTAAAATTCTGACTAAAATACAGCAAGTTTAAACTAACATTGTAATATTCCTAAGACATGCTATAAAAGGTTAATTATCCATATACAAAGAGCAGATTAGAAAGTGTTTAAACATAGTAAGACTGATACAAATGCTGCACTTTCAGATTTGTTGGCAGTATATATGTAGGAAGAAGATCTGTGGCAAGGCACTACTGTTCACTCAGTATCCCAACTGTAATAGCAGATCCCTAGGATCTGCTAAAAATTTAAATCTAAAGATCTAAAAAACAGAACCTGAGAACACTTAGCAAAAGACAAACATAATCCTGATACTAGAACAAACCAATCAGATGAATCAAGATTATAAACGTCTATATCCTTACCACATATGTGCAAACATATGTCCCACCTATCAATCAGAAGCACACCAGAGACCCAGACACCAGGGAAGTTCTGATTTTGTTGGGGCCGTAAAAAGCCAATAGATGAGGATGTTCCCAGTGAGTAAAAGAGATAAATCTCTAGTTAGTGAAGAGACTAGTGAAGCAGAGAGCTGCAGCTCTGACAGGGTGTACAAATCATACGGGAGATTCAGTTACTGATTAATGCACCAGTTCTACAACTTACCGCTACCACATGAAAGAACACCACTTGTCCTGCCTTGCCAGTCAAACACATGGTGGTGTCGCTGCCCTATGGAAGTGGCACTGGTATCTTGAGCCCACTGCACACCAGCTCAAGTTCTGGCATCATGCATTTATCAAGTGCTGATAAGGAAACTTCCCACTCAGACCATTCACGAGGCTCCCTGGCAGTCACACTCCCAAGGCCAGACTTTCACTGCTGGGACCAAAGCCCCTTCCCAGCAGGCGGCTCCAGTGACTTGACAGGAGCCCTGCTCTGCTCCCCACTCACCCCACTCATACAATCACACCAGGTTTCTTTACCGGTTCGGCTCCAGGTTTCCCACAGCATAATCTCAGATGTCTCGTTCCATAAAGCCATTTATTCCCAGTGCAGTACCACAGAAACAGCCCAAGCTGGTGCCTCCAAGGAGGAACTCCTAACTAAGGAACCCCCCTGGCTTTTACCCCCTCAGTCTCCCCATGCTCCTGCCTCTTCTCCGTGTCCATCCACCTCACTGGCATCACCGGTCTTCATCTCCTTTGTTGTCCAAACCATCAGAAATTCCCAGCTCCCGCTGTGTCTCTCAGTGTCCATTCCCCTGGCTGGCACCACCCATCTTCATGCCTTTCGTTATCCCAAAGCTTGGTAGCTCCTGGCCTCTTGTCTCAGGCTCCCACTCAGACTTCAACCCACATCTCAACCTGCATCTCAATGTGCATCTCAATGTGCAGCTTGCAAGCCCAGCTACCTGTACCAGTGTATTCCTCAGCAGTGCCACCGCCACACCAAGTTCAGACACCCATAAACAAGAAATTCAAACCACCTTAGGAGAGCAGGAGACTTTAGAAGATCATGCATTCAAGCAGGGGCTGGTTTTACTGTATCACCATGAGCCACTTAATCCCAAGAATGATCCTGCGCAGCCACACAGACAGGGAAGAAATACGCACGCATATTTTTATACAATTTTGATCTAGGTTTTGTTCCACTGTGCTTTATTAGAACTCTCCAGAAGATGATTAGGAAATTAATTTTACCCATTTGCTGTTTTGACTTTTTGGCCAAAGCTCCCTTCCAGTTAACTTTTATGAGAGAGAAGGGGCAGATTTTCCAAGCACCATCAGACTACAGAGGGAGGGCTCAGTTAATCACTAGCAGAACTCTGAAATACATAGTTCATGTTTTACAAATATAGCAGATCCCTTAAATTTTTCTTGAATGCTAGACAGTTCTTTTGCTTCTGCTATGTCTGTAAAGACATGCTTACATTCCTGTTGGCTCCCCACACTTCTTACAAAAGAATATAAGGTAGAATGTAACCTAATTTAAATGTCCTAGAAATCGGCAGATTTCTAGAATTAGGTGATCCCTAGCATCCTATAGCTTTCCTATTCCCAAAGGGGAACAGGCCTACAAATCTATACATTTTAGACCAAGCTCCTAATTTAGTACTAGAGAAGCACTTAGCAAGTGGAACTACACATACACAGATAGAACAAATAATTTTCACACTTAACTCCACATGGTTGCAGATACCTGAATGTGGCTCCCAGTTGTCAATACTGAACACCTCAGTACTTACAATGCTGTTGGCAGCTCCCACAAACTATTTTCCCACGTAACCACCCGTATGTCAGAGCATGAAGTATTTTTTTCAAGGCCAGTGATGCTGCTTAAGTTTGGATGGGAATTTTCTCAGTAGATGAAGGACAGAGTTCAAATTCCAGGTTGAGTCCAGACACGCTCTTTTGACAACTGCTACATCAAAGCAACCCAGAGAAACATCTACTCAGTGCAAGAAGGCTTACTTTTTGATATACTAGGGTATGTAGCCAGGAAATAACTTCATGATTTAGGGAGGAAGAGAAAGTAGTGTTAATACAAGAGCATCATCATCTTCAGTTGGAATCCAGGACAGTCTTTGAATATACCACCATAAAATACTACAGAAAGGACTCTCCAAAGATATGATTCCTTTTTTAACCACTCTTCATTCTCACAGTGAAAAGTTATTAAAAGTTTTTGATTTTTATGAAAATAAAAAAAATTGAAAACCATCAATATGAAGTAGTGACCTATGCAGATTCCGTTATCTGTAACCAAGAAACTCATGTTACAATGAAGGGTAACTCTTCACTTGCCCTATTAATGGAATAGTTCAAAACTCGAACACTCACACATTTTCTCTTATAAATGCCAAAAAATCACCTTCTGCCCAAAACCACTAAGCCTCCCTACTTAAAATACATCACCAGAGCAGAATGGGCTACCTCAGAAAAGTCAAAGTACTCCTGGGCAAACTCAAGTGCCGTGTTAGAATTAAGACAAGTCAAGAATTGAGAATAGTCTACCGGTACAGCAGACAAAGTTCTGCAGGCTTTTTCGACCTCTCTTACTTCTCTGGAAAACAAACCAGTGCCCGCATTCCTCAAAAAAAAAAACAAACCAAAAACCCAAAACACCAAACCAAACCCACCAAACAAAAAGCACAAAAACTTATTTCACTCTTAGAATGAAACTAAGTTTGCAGTAAATACAACTATTGCAGTATTACGAACCCAAGAATAGCAAAACACTATCACTCCAAGCACAATTACCTAGATTCTCTAAGCTTTCTTGGAGAGATCACACTTCTAGTCTCTGCACCATACAGGGTTCTCTTCCAGGAATTATTTTTCTCCCCCTTCCTCCCCTACTCTACCCTTATGTTTTAACCTACATCCACCTCAACCTCCTGTTTAGAAACACATCAGTCACACAAAACTATGGTATGTGTTTTTCTTTCCAAATTCAAAGTGCAGTACATATTTGAATGCATCTTTCTACTGACTGTGTGTTTAATTACAGGCTGAATTTAATAAACAACCCTTAAAAAGGGACAAAAATAACTTTGACTAGTTAGATACTGACAAGCAAACATCTGTTGTCAAAGTGATCTGTACAATCCTCGGACGCAAGTTGCTAGGAAATAAAGGTAAAAAGAATCATCCTCATTCAAAATACAGCTCAAACAGGAGCTGACTCAGACCTGGCCAGACAAAGAACATGCTCACTTTTGTTCACACTGATTTCCGTGGATAACCCATATCTCAGACTGCTCAAGCAATCTCCCTGAGCAAAATCTCCTTTTGCTACACTGCTAGAGCAGCCTCTCAAATGCTGCCTGCTAGGATCTAGTCATAACTCAACCATTTGGATTTAACCTGGGATCAGTGAGTTTCTGCAAATCGAGATATGTGAATGAGGAGAACTGGAAAGAACAACTCTGAATACTTCCCCAGACACCCCAGTTATTAAAGGACAGAGACTGAGTCCATTTTTTTTTTAGCATCTCTAGTTCCAGTTTTCCCCAAAGTCTGAGATGTTCCAAGCCTCTTGGCTGATGACTGAAAATACTCCAAGAAGCTCTTGAAAGAGTGTTAATCATAATCTACACTTGTTCTCATAATTATGCCAGTAAGCATATTTGGGCTTTCCAACACCTAATCAGTTCTTATAGCATACCCACCTGCACACAAAACCAGTCCAATACTTTTAGAAGCACCAGATATTTGTTAATGCAAGATCAGAGCTAAAGCTCTACCAACAGATGCTGACGAAGAGCACAATTTGGTGACATACAGAAGAACATTAAAAACCAGCTGCAGGACCTTCACACTGGAACTAAATTATGAACTAAGCAGTTCAGAGGGCACAACTTGCTCATGGAAGTTAACCACCCTGTGCAGTATTATACTGCAAAATTTCAGTGATGGCTGAAAGGGAGCACTTCTTAACATAAAATCCTCCACAAGCCTTGAGAACATAAGCATAATATAATTTCAAAGAGATTCATGACTTCCAGTGCAGCAGTTGTTTTGACAGACACAAAGATATATAGTAATGATTTGTTTTTATGCTTCATCTGGTAACACTGATGCACAAAACTACACCCCAAAACTGTAGTATCTCACTCATTAAATTACATTCTATCAAGAATGATTTAATATAGCACAACCACGCACCTTCACCCCACATAGAGTAATTCCAATCATAAAATCTAGGTATTAATTACTGTTCAATCAACCTGCTTTTCAAAAGCTTTTGCTAGGTAAGTTTTAAGATTTAACCTAAATTAAAACCCTATTAGCAGAGCTTATCACACATACTGACGCTCTTTTCTGCAGTTAAGAAAGTTGTCCCTAAGCCATTCTTATTTCATTATGAAACCTTTCATGTCAATATTTTATCAAATTAAAAAAAAAAAATAAAAAAAAAAAATCATCGGCCACCTAGTAGTGCCAAGTTCTCAAGTTTGACTGTGGAAAATGAGATACATAAAGTAAGTTCTTCAAGACACATTTTTTGATCTTTGGAAAACTACTAGAAAAGCTAAAAAAACCTCCGACTTGAACTCAGTTTTACAAGGTTTAACACAAATCTATTTCCAACTATTACAGTAATATTCAGAAACTGGTGTTATTTCCCACATAAAGCACGGGCCTTTGCCAAAATAGTATGGGGCAAGAAAGTAAAATGATACACACATAGCAAAACAACTGAATAGTGACTAAGTACTTCCTAAGTGCTTGTATTTTACATCTCTGCAGAGAGGACAGCTAAAGAATTGGAGAAGTGACTAGAAAAATGCCAGTTCCCTTCTGCAACAGTAGAAGCAGCTTTCTCTCTGCATCAAGTACACTAAGCAGGAACCAGTTAATTTGTTCTGCAGCAGGAAAAAGGACTGCCATAGACACACTTAAAAGATGAGGGTATCTGGAATCTTTAAAAGATTCTATAACATGTCACCCAAGGGATTTCTTATTGTTGTGCATCTTATCCATTGTTAAATCCCTGATCGTTTCTGTTCCAACTGCTGACATGCCCCACAGCAGGACAGTTGCTCTAACATTCTTGTCAGTCACAGCGGCATACAAGGCATACAAAATAGAGATTAAGTAACCCAAATTATGCTAGTCTTCTGACTTAACTGAAGTTTCTCCTCTTTTACCATCCAGTTTTTTCATCTTCCCTACCTTTACTCGCATCCTTGATTACCTTCCACCTCGCATGGAGTATCACGCTATTTCCAAGAGGAAACAGGCCTACATTTTTCTACTAAAAGCAGGACATGACCAGCTACCACTTTCCTGTAGGTCAGATTCCCCCCAAACACACCTCTAATCAACCAAAATCACTAGAGATATATTTTGCACTGACTGCAATGTAATTATTTTTGTATAGCACTTAAGCATTCATCACAGACTGCTTTTTTTCTTTCCAAACATTGCCCCATTTATTCAAGCTATACATTGATAGCTAGCATTAGCTGGCTGGGCCAGCTGACAGTAACCAAAGCCAGTTGGAATCCCAGATAGTATCAAAACACCGATCACCCAAGTTAAGTATTTCTTCAGTTTAAAGTCTCAGGTTGCTATTTACAAAACTTGTGTAAAAATTGTTCCATGCAAAGCATGTTGGCCACATGTTAAAGCAGTTTTTTTCCTTTAATTAACAAGGGAGATTGCCTCCCTCAGTTAAAGTGGATGTCTGAACCTGGTACAAATTCGTAATGCTCGAAGGAATCAGTCCTTCAAGTGCTAATCTCCTTGAGTAATAAAATGCCATTGAAGGCTTCCTAAGTCACAACTATTTGCATTTACAGCTTTGGCCTGTAGTTTGTTACCAATGTAAAGAACCTGACCCACTCTCACAGAGCCTGAAATAATTTTTTAGTATTAAAATTTTTTAATCAAGCATTTTGTGTTTGGGCATTTAAAACTAGAATTACACGTCATGTCATCCTAGCAAGTTAAGTGTAATGAAAAAACCCTAACAACCCCACCCCAAGGAATGAAAACATCCAAAACCCCAACACATGAGCCCAAAATTCACAGAATGGCTCACCCATTTAAAAGGGGAACTAGGCAAAATTTTGTTAAACAGTGAGAATGAAACGCTATAATGGCTTTGGTAGTTTTGTCTTCCTTACAACAGTAAAAAACCCAGAATAACAGAGATTCATTTTACAACTCTCAGTTTTTAACTACTCGTCAGTTCTCCTCCCACCAGGAACCCAACTGGCTGTAGTATTCAACAGCCTTTTATTACTCTATTGTAATTAATGTATGCAATATTTTGTTTGTCCTGTTCCAAACTGCATTTCGAGTTTCAGAACCTGTAGCATTCAACAATGGCAGGGTGGGAATGCATGCACAGTCTCACAGATTCTGGACAATTCTCATGCACTACATTAACAGGTACCCAGTTTTAACACTTCTTTTGCTGTCAATAAAGACAGATGCTACACAGATACAAGTGACACAAGAATAGCAGATACACATCAGAAAAATGGGATGTAGTAAATGGAGAATTCTAACAGGACACTTATTTTCCTCCGGTATCTTTTTTATTTAGACATCATCCAAAAATGGGAACAAGAAAGGAAATTACCAGAAACTGGCTCTTCAGAGAAATGTAGATTTCATAGCAAGGCTTCAGTGAAGAGTCACAACATGATGCAGTCCACTGCTTTACGTTCTGAATCCATGACACTTCTGTGTTTCATATACAGAACGCTATTAGCCTATTCATATGAAGCTACCAGAACCAAATGGAGAAACGGCTTCAGGGAATGAATTCTATGATTGGGGGAGGATACCGAAGAGAAAGGTGGTATGGAAATGAACTCCAATAATCCCAGATTTAAAGAAAGCTGTGAGGCTTTACCAAGACTTTGTACAGAAGTCCACTTACGAACTACACAAATATAAGTGATGTACTGCAGAACATGGAGCATTGCATTTATGTTCTATGGTAGAAAGTCAGCTGTGACAGAGAAATCCAACTCTGTGCCACCACAGCAGGGGAGACTCCCTTCTAGTCCTCTTCATTTAATGCCTATGAACAAGCTATTACTCAAAATGTCTGTGCCTGACAGTCATCTCAGTAGTCAATTTTGATATTCAAAATTCGGCATAAGAAAGTCGATTCTAAAGGACTGTCCTGTTTTTCTCAGTATCATCCAGTGATGAATTAGTGAAAAAATGTTTAATTTCCCAGCATGCCTTCAGATACTGAGTATACGGAGTTTTCTGTGGTTAACAGACAAGGTTTTTCTTTTAAGGCTTACTGTGCTATACTAAAACTACAGTGAAGTGTTAATACCGCTTGGAATTTTTTACTTTGTGTTTAGAAAGACAGACTAAGCTATGCTCTTCTTGCATAATACACTTTGAAAAAAAAATTTCATTTTAGACAATTCCTAAAAATTCATGCAGGCTTATCTTCATTAGAACTAATCTCCCAGAAGTTCATATGGCTCAGACTAATTCACAGCAGTTCACTGAAAAAACAAGTACCGGTATCAAAGCCAGTAGAAACACGCTCCCCATACATGAGACATATTTAACAGAAAAGCTGAATACATCTGCAGAAAATGCCTCTTGGTATTTCTGCAGGATTTTAAAACCGGCACTTGTTTCAGGCATCTAACCACTCCTCTTTAGTCACATCTTCTACATGATCATCAGAGACAAGGCCCAACTTAAACCCAGTAAAACCAGCTGAACTTAGCAGCATTACTTCTCTCCCCAGAGTCTTCTGTCAACTAGTTCAGTGTCTCAGCTACACTGAAACCAATGTACAGAGTTAATGATTATTTATGAGAAAACATTAAAATGACTGAAAAAGCCCAGTTTACACCGAACTTGATATAAGATAGAACTGGATTTACCTATTATGTATCAATGATAACACTACTGATGCATTAAGTATAAGCTGAAGTGTAAAAGTATAAACAGAGTATTAAAATACTAGGTATTTTCCAAAAGGAGCACATGAGTAACTTGAAACTTTTAACCTAAGTTCTACAACCATTAAGCCAACGCTGTATTGAAAACATGCAAGTAAGACTAGTCTTATAGAAGGGCAGTGCCATAATTGCTCCTTGACTAAAGCAGAGCTTATTACATCTTTAAGATGCTGTGTAGGTTACAAAATCATTTCTCATACCTGCACCATGTAGAAGTATTTTTTTGGAGTCCAGGCATTAAAAGATTTTATGATGGAAACACAAACATATGGCACACAGTTTCCACAAAAAGGTATTAAAACTAGGTACACTGCAACATACTTGATGGACAAGGCTCCAATGGCATAAAAACTGCTTGTGCAAGCACTTGATTTTAAAAGGCTTCATTGTCTAACAGTAATATACATCATCAGGCATTTCAAAACTTGATACTTACATGGCAGTATAATCATGATCATATATTAAAACATTTCCTGCATTTAAACTTCTGAGAATACTGCTTTTACACTCAAAAGAGTTAAACCTCCCATCACCAGCAGATTACTGCAGAAACTAAGCACCCAAGAATTGGAACAAGACACACACCTTCATCTGCTGACTCCACAGACACAAGCTTCCTCTAATCACCAACACTAAGAAAATTTTAAGCTTGGGAAAAGAGTATTTGGAGCAAGAAACCTATTTGAGCAATACTTTCTGAATAGATAGTAAAAGAGGTAGAAACTGATCAGCATGTACAAGTCCAACATGGCCTGGTTACTTCCAAAAGTTTAAGGATGCCAAAGCCATCTATGTATTTTCAACTTCCTGCTAGAGGACAGAGTAATATGGCCAGATAGCATTGCAATGTACTGTGTTCAACACTCTTTATGAACGACCCATTTAGCTTCATATTCCATTTTAATTTGAAGTAGGAAGAGCAAGGGCAGCATTGACCCAAATTTTCCCACCACAAAGGAACTCTATTCTACTTTAAAGTACTATATAGGGTCTGGCAGCTTAAAGCAGCAAGTGAGTAATTTGAATGTATACCATTAGTCCTCTGGAAGCCTGTTTTAGGACTAAACCCACTAACATTTGAGCTACAAATGTAGTTTACTACTATGCACCTCATTCAAGAATGCAAGACGTGTTGAATGCTCCACTTCCAGATTTCAGTGACTCTTCCTTATACAGCTGGTTACCACACCTTCCCTAAACAAGTAATCTCAGCTTCTTTGAAGCAGTTATTTGGATGAGTTTTCCCTCAGATAAGTTCTTCAGCAAGCTCAAGAGATGTTTTATTTCATCGCTATGTGTCACACACTAAGGGATTCACTAAAAAGGTAACAAGTGGACCACTGTTACACTCATCCTGAATGTAGATACTCCACGGTAAGTGGACACCTATTACAGATTCCAGAACTGATGAATGATTAAGACTCTGCCTGTATCCTCATTTTTTACTCTTCAGTTTGACAAATTCTGGATGGAAGAACTAAAGCTAACAATGTGCTTCGTTACCATTTAGAAAATGCAGAGTTTCAACACAGTAAGAAGCACTACAAAATGAAGCTGCTGAACCCTTCATGTAACTTGAATTTGCAAAGCAAGCTTATACTGAACAAGTTTGAACTTTCATCCAGATTTTTTGATACTCAAGATCCATTTCTTCCCAAAAAATTCATGAAGAAACTGTAAACAGGCATCCACCTCAGTTTAATATAAAAGTAATGATATAACCTTAAAAAAAAAAAATCCACTCTCAAGAATTTCAGTGAATACATACTGTCAGCAACAAATCCAATACATACAAACAAGAAGCCAAATACAAAACAATCAAAGTCTGGTTACACAGAGAATTACATGACATTTTTTCAAAAAGAAACTCAGAAATTTTAAGAATCAGCGAAGGAGAAATTCCTTAAAGCTAAAAGGGTGTTTCAGCCTCTATCCCCACCAACCTCAACAGGCCGGGACAAGTGCAATACCACAGACACACACAGCATTGCAACTGATCCCAACCTGTGTAGAAAGGGGTATAATTTTTCCACACTCACTGACTGACTTGTCACTGCCACAGTCAGTTTTGCATGGATTTGCACAGCAGAGTATCATACAGCTGGATGCAAACCTGCAAAACTAACCAGAGAACAGTGTTCAATTAAACAACAAATAAATTGTAAGACACACTTAATATGTAGTTCTACAGCTAGCAGTACTTTAAGTGCTTATAATGCAGTAGATTAGTGAACACTACCTGCACTATAAGCACTTTAGTGCTACAAGAGCTGTCATTCACTAGACTGCTGTTAAAATAAGGAAGGCCACAAAATATCCCATAACCATCAGAAAGCATTCAGAGTCCTTGATGTAGATTATAACAGGCCACCATCAGCTTTGCATAGATTTGCACAACCACTCTCTTCTTGTAGTGCAACTATGCAAAACTAACAGAAGTCTGCAAAGCAGAGAACTACTGGAACATCTACAGTCTTAACCTGAGTGACTGGATGAAGACATAACTTCTTATGCCAGAAGGAGCACTTAGGGCAGTAGATGCTAATCTACTTCACTATCTGCACTAGATGCACCTTAGTACAAAAAGCACTTGACACCACCACACTGTACCTTTCCATTCTCTGAAGTCCTGCAAGATCTCCTGAGGCAGTTGTCAACATAATGCTACAAGTGCCTTCACTGCAGTAGGTTCTATATATCACTACCTGCACTGTAAGCACTTTGACATTACTCTGACGGCAAACAGCATTTTTTTAGTAATTCAAGATATGTTGTCTACCTTGTACCTGCTGAAAAGAAAAGAACAAAGTGAGTATTCGATCAGGTTTCGAATTGCAAGCTTTGGAAAAAATATTCACATTTCTGGGCTAAAGACCTCCTTCAGAGTAAAGTGAAGCAGCCCATCAGCCCAATCCAGGACAGTCATATGCAATACTTAAGGAGTATCAAAATCAATGCTGATTCACAGTAGAAGACCCTAATGCGAAAATTAAATAAATGCTTCTCCCACACAATTCTCAGAATGTCACAACCTGTAAAGTTAAAAATAACTGACTTTTTAAAGAGAAACCTGAAATCAGGTAAGAGCTCCCACCAAATCTCTTCAATTAAAAAAAAAAAGTAAAGCAAGTAAGTATTAAAACAAAGTTTACGCCCAATTCCAGAAAACTAGGAGTTTTAAAATTAGATTGAACATATCCTACCATGAGCTTTCTGAAGTCCAGAAAGCACCTTATGACGTGGCAGGTACCTTTCTAAGTTTTCCAATTACTCACTTTGCTGTCCACTTAGAATATTTGCTGCTACTGCCACAGATACCCTGTCTCCAATTACAATTCCTACCAAGGCATTTATATTCGTCTATCTAGCAACAAAAAGCAGGTTCTAATGATGGCTGTAAAATGAACTACCACAACCAAATTACACCTACATATTACAGACCTGAGGTTCAGTAAAGCAGGACAGTGCTATATTCAAAATTTGAAAGCGTGTTTTATTCCTTAATAGGAATACAGATTTGAAGGATCATGTAAATATAGTCTCCCCTAGCTGATACTTACAGCCAGTTCAACATAATACTTCAGAACTACAATGAAACTAGCTTCTGTTAGACTGACTAAAAAAAGGAGCTTTGTTTATAGAAAAACCCAAAATATCAACTTTAATCATTTTTAGAACCTTCTCACTGTCCAGTTGCTTTAGTCAAACAAATGATTGCTTGGGAAAATTGCATTATTCTCCTCTAAATGAGTGAAATTGTAGACTACTACGCATGCCTCCAATCCCAAGGAACTATTTGGAATTTAGTAGTCCTAACTGAAGTCTAAGCCTGAGCCTCTAAAGAATTGCTTCTGCCCCTTTATTTAAAAAAACCAAAAAATTATTAAAAATAAAAACTTACCATCATCCGTTGAAACTAACTTCCTTTGCAAACACATTGCTGCAACATCCACAGAAAGCTTCATTATGCCCAGCTGCACGTGTGGATACTGCGAAAAAAAACACCGAGTTACTTGCTTTCTGTTGCTGAGGAGTGAACAAAGTCACCGAGGAAGCTCCCAAGCCCAGCGCTCCCCATCCCCACTCCACCCCTCCGGGGAGGGCGCGAAACGCTCCGTACCCCCTCGGGCGGCCATGAACCGCCCCGTGCGACACCCCGCATGCGGGCTCACCCTTTTTCCCGATAAGTCGATCCACCCTGCGCCTCGGCAGGATCCCTCCCACGCTGCCGGGTGCGTCCCGTGTGGCCGGGCCGGGCCGGGGGGCGCCGGGGCCGCTGCCCGGGCCGGGCCCGCTCCCCGCACCGCGCAGCACGTGCTCGCCGAGAACACA